>OMNZ01094201.1:4294-24047 GCA_900303255.1 Lesueurigobius sanzi
GAGCCCGCCCCAAGAGCCGCGGGACGGCTCTCTTACACGGAGAGTGGAGGGGAGCGAGGTGGGCAGAGGTGGGGTCTGCAGGGTCATGTGAAGAGTTTATTTGCAAAAACAGACAAGTGCCATTGACAAAAATCAACATATGCTTGTAGTTTTCTCTTTTTGTAGATGAGATTTTAATGACCAGATCTATTTTAGTGCATCAGAAATATGAAGTCACTTGTTATTGATCAAATTAATTCACCTTTAACTTTACTGGTGCTACCTGTAGAGTACGGTAATACAAATTTAAAACAACTTAGCAAAAAATTCAAAATGGAGATATCTGCTTTTGCAAACGAACTCTTCATGTATAGTTATGTTTAAAGGTGTAGTATGTCTACATTTAATCCTCTCTCCATTAGTTCGATATTGTCAGGGAAAATATGAGGATTTTTACTCCATTTTTATAGATACGGCATAAAACATAAACATAAAATGACCACACTTTTAATGTAATATATAAAAAGTAATAAAACATATTACAAAATGTGTTAAAATTACACAAAGAAGTATTAGTTATTACATAATGAGACTGTAGGCCTTTACTCTTGTATTGTCATAGTTATGGACGTACTCTGCTTAAAAGGAGCACTGTGTAAACTATGTAACAATTCCAAATGTAATAAAAGGTTTTTTATTTCATTTTTATTTGATCAAAACGCTCTGAGGAAGACTTATGCCGATGTTATTGCCTGATGTTGTAGCAAAATAAAAAAAAATATATATTTTCCCCCACTCATGGTTAGTGGTTGTGTGAAGCCATTTATTGCCAAAGAACTGAGTTTACTCTTTTGAAATCATAATGAAACAGAAACTACTCAAATATCCCTGATCGAACGCTTATATGACCTTCAACAACTGCCAGGAAAACTGTTCAGGAGCAAAGAAAAAACTCACTTCAGCTGAAATACAGGACTCTCTGACAAAAATGATGCTGATGCACAATATGTGAACTTTTGATCAGGGACATTTGGCTAGTTTCTAGTTGAAAAGCGTAACCAAACAGGTTTTTTTGACAATAAATGGCTTCACGCAACAACTAACCATGAGTGAAATAAAGGTCTTTGTGTTATCATTCATATTCTATCACATGGATAAGTTCACATACTCTTGACGTTCTGCCAGGACCAGGATGTAAACTGTGTGTATCTGTGTCTTGTGGCTACGCTTGAACACATTTTTTACTAATGTCTTTTTTGCACGGATGATGCGCAACACCCCTCCCTTGATAGAATGTTTTTTTAATGTATTTGTTTATTTGGTCGGGACACTGCATGTTACACACATGGGACACATGCATGTAAACACACCACTCTTCAGAATCAGAATAGACTTTATTGCCATTGTCAATGAAGGTTTCACAGACTTGGAATTTTCTTTGGTGTACTCGTGCAACATGAAACATATAGTTGTAATAAAGATAAATACTGTATATATAAACTATGGGGGAAACAAATAAAGGATATTACTATAAGCCATGCATAAAAATAGATTAAAAATCGAATAAAATAGTAACTTAACACAATACGAGACAGTAGCATAAATGGTAAATGGTGAATTACACTGTCCCAACACCAACCCAACCCAACCAAAGCGAAATCACACTCTCATTCATCCTGATCTATTGTACATGTTTTTAGTGGCAGGGCAATCCTGAGCACGTACGATTTTGTCAAAATCTAATCTAAGCTAATTGCAATTTTTCGAACAGAAATTGCGATTCGATTTGCAATTTTGATATTATTTACAAAATGATTGCGACTCACAATATTATCACGATAAGTATTGCGCAATTTTTGGCGGCAGTTTAGATTCTGCCGTAGCTGGTGTGACAGCGTGGCATGTGCACACTTTGTTTATGTGCTGTGGTTTCAATGCCAGTTATGAGGACTATGATTACTGGTATTATTGTTTATTGTAGAAAGAGCAGGTATCGCACACCGAACAAGTATGAATGAGGTGCAAATGCGGAGAAAAATGATCTGATGAAGGCATAAGGCCGAAACGTCATGAATAAATAAGATTTTGGACATCTAAACTGAGTGTGCAATGCTTCTCTGTTCTCTGGATTATTGTTTATTGTCCCAGCCCTAGTATTGTCTGCAAAATAAACTTTTAAAATCGCTATTATACATTAGCTGTACTGGCTAATGTATAATAGACATGGAGGCATAAGGCAGAAAAAAACTCCACAGAAAGGCCCCGTCCTGCGAGGGGACTCGAACCCGGGACCTTTTAGCTGTCGAGCACGAGCTAGTACCGTGCTGCCCACATGTTCCCTTCTTTGTGCAAAATGTTCAATAACTTTTTATATATTATAATTAAATGTATGGTCATATGGACAATATCTATGTAACTATTGGATAGAGATAGGATCAAAAGTATGTTTTTTGTCTTTTTTTTTTTTTTTACAAAGTACTTTAACTAGTTATAAAGTACACATTTACCTTAACCCTTTTTAGTGAAAAGAATTGTTGGGCATCAAAACTCAACAAATCAGGCCAGGAATTCGACATTAATCTCACTCTCCTAAAAATGAACGTAAAAATATTGTAAAGCATAAGACTGGATAGTTTGGTGTCCTCCTCCTCCTCCTCCTCCTCCTCCTCCTCCTCCGAAGAAGGAGAAGAAGAAGAAGAAGAAGAAGAAGAAGAAGAAGAAGAAGAAGAAGAAGAAGAATGTTGGTATGTAGCTACTAAAGTGGAGACAAGTCTAATGAAAACCTAATTTTGAGAAGACAGGCTCTAAAGTTTTGCAACGTATTTTTTTTTGCACCGCTGGCGTCTTCCACACAGGAAATGGAAATGAAAAAGCTAAATAGTCAAAGTAAGTGAAGAGCACATTGTAAACAGGCCTGTGCAAAAGTACTTCCTATCTGTTCTCTTGATCTTTTATCCCCTGAGGTCTCGCGAGCGTCTCTCTGCTACAATCTCAGGCCTGGTGAAAAAGAAAAAAAAAGAAAAGAACAAACTTGTATGGATATGAGCGGCGGTTAGCCCACACAATGACTTTATTAAAGCTTGAGCAGATAAAGAATCACGCAACACTTAATGAAGTCCCCAGGGGGATTGAACATGGTGCCCTGCCCTCCACACACGCACAGGTCACCAGTGTCTTCCACCAGTGCAACGTGTCTATACAGTCTCATTAATTCAAAGATAATAACACTAAATGTGGTTGTGGTATTGTTTATTGCGGCTGGTATGAATACTCAGAAACCAAAACAATGGGCCTCATTCATGGAACAAACTTACAGCAACAGAGTCACCAGAGGTTCCATAAATCACAATTGTATAATTAAAGAGTTCATTTGCAAAAACAGGTCTCCGTTTTGAATTTTTTGCAATATAGTTTTAGACATTTATTACTATGCTCTACAGCGGACACCAGTAAAAGTAAAGTTGAATCAATTTGATCCATAACAAGTGTCTTCATATTTCTGATTCACTAAAATAGATTAGAGTCATTAAAAACGCTGCTACACAAAGAGAAAATTACAAGCATACGTTGATTTTTGTCAATGGCACTTATCTGTTTTTGCAAATGAATTCCACTCTGCAGGACTTCATTTGGTCAATCTGCCTTTTCGTACCAAAGTGCAAAGCTGTGGATTTCACTGCTGAACGAGCTTAAGACCATAACTGACTTGAAAATGTTCACCACTGGAGTGGTCTTTGCTTAAAAGTGAGTGTGAGTGAGTAAATGATATGTTTTTTAGATAATGGAAATATAGGTGTGTCGGCGTGTGATAGTGTGAATATATGAGAAAGTTTTAGAAATGTGTGTGAGAACGAATGAGTCTAGGTTTGTAATGAATTGTGATTGTGTAGAAAGGCCCAACCAGGGACTGGAGTTGTGAATTAGCAATAGCTATAAACTCTTAGTGCATCACATCAGCTGCAAACTGTTTTTTGTAACTATGGCTGTCTGCATTGTCCCTGTCAAATAAATAAATAAATAATTTTAAAGACGCACGAATGTGTTCTTAAGGCCGACTTAAGAACATTTTTGGCATTCACAAAATATATTCTTAGCTGAAAGAGTTCTTCTGGAAGAACAAATCCTAAGAACAGCCAGGAAGACTCTTACGCACAGTAAATCTGCAGTTTTAGTATTATCAGAGTCAAAATTTACCCAAACATTCTCAGTCTTACACAGTTACATTTTTCTAAAAATAATTTAATTTATAAATATATTTTTTTGAGAGAATGACAGTGATGACAGGTGTTATACAGCAGAGATAGTTAGTGTAAATCAGACTCACAGCTGAGGGCTGAAGCTCGTTAGTTGCTCGTTAGTCACACCTGTCGTAATCAGAGGAGAGACTTTAGACTAAATACAGGAGACTGTTTACAATAAGAGTAACGCTATTTAAATAAAAATAGCATACAAATATTAAATACTTCAAAAAGTTACTCACATGTACTTGAGTATATGTAAATGAGCCTCACGCTCTTGTCATGCCCATACATCGAAGTTTAGAGGACGTGTCTTTGTATTTACATAGTTAATATAATGTAAATGTCCTGATAATGAGGGGAGTGGTGTTCTTAGTGTCACCTTCATGAATTTGGGGCATCTCTCTTTAAGAAGAGTTTTGTCTTCTTAAGAACGCTCCGTGAATCAGACCTAAGTTTTTATTAAGTTCCTAATAAGAAAATATTCATGAATCAGGCCCATTGTTTTTCATAAGATTTGACTTTGCTTGAAACACTTTAAAGTTAAAAGTATTTTGAGTGTGTTGTGGGCCTGAGTGTGTTGTGGGCCAATGTTAAATGACAGTTGAGTATCGGATATCAGAGCCCTCAAAAAATACAATTCTGGATATCGAGCCCAAATATCTGATACTGAACTGATACTTTCACCAACTTGATCTGCGTGAATACGAGCATGCTGTATGACATTTGAGCGCTCTTAACCTGGAGAATTGAGTTTCATTTCATAGTTTCGCACTCTGCGGTATCACTTTTTATTGTCACGCATTTTTGACCCTCATTGCTGCTGTTGCTGCAATATCGTCCCCTTTGGCTAGGGCTACTCCAGAAGGAACTTCATAACATGGAATCCTCTGGGGACTACACGTGCAAAAGCAGCTAAAACGTCTGGCCTCTTACAATATTATTTTTTGTAAAGCTGCTTGTCCTCCTGTGACAACACTGAGGGGGTATAATACTGTATGTGTGGGACAAATTTGTCCCTCCGGGATTCATTTGGCCCTCAAAATGGTGCTTAGATTTGTAAATCAGTCAATCAATTCAATCTTTTTTTTTTGTATTGCTCAATATCACAGCAGAAGTCATCTCAAAGGTCGGTACAGATACAAAACAAGTCAACATCAAACAATAATCAAACAAATGAAATGTCACACAAATATAATATCAGACTAAACAAGCCCAGGGCATCCCACATCCTTAGACCGTAATCCGAAAACCCCGTGGGAGAACTGAAGAAACCTCAAGGAGAACCACAGTGGAGAAAGGATCCACTCCTATGGATGGATGGGTGATAGATGGCTGACTAGAGTCCCGTAGCTGTGTCCAGTCAGAGCTGCAGAGGCCACGGGGGTCCGGCTCTACAGCCACCCGCTGTCGTCGCTGGATCTCCAGCTCATCTCTTTTGTAATGATTAATTTATGTACTAAAGAGTCAATAGTTAGTAACCACAACAGCATGTAATAGCAATCATCTGTTTGCATCTGTTTTTTTTCTTTATGCTAAAAAGTATTGTGTTTGGCCCTTTGCCTGGAAATACTTTTTCATCTTGGCCCTGCATGGAAAAAACTCTGGGCACCCATGATATAAATGCTTTTTAGCCAGATTCGATGAACAGGCCCTGGATAACTATGAAGGCTCAGCTTATTTTCCTTCACTAGCTGAGAGATGGAGATGAGTGCATCAGTTGGTCCAAAATATTGTGCAAGGCAATCAGGTGCTCTTCACAGGACAAAGGTCATTAGAGACCAACATAGAAGGCTACAAACCCTATATGCAGTGATGATAATGTGAATGGTACTCTCCAAGGGCAATACCAACAAGTCCGAGGCACTCTCTTATTATTAAGTGCGGGACGGCAACGTATTTCCGCTCCCGCATTTAATAATAAAAAGGCTTATTTTTCTTTATTTGGTTGGGATGAACACACATGAGAACCATGAATGTAACACACCACTCTGGATTGTAGCCTCGGACTAATTTCCATCCGTTGTCCCACACTCGCACTCACAAACACACTCTCATTCATCCTGATCTATTGAACATTTTAGTGGTAGGAGGCTAGGAGCACCCGGAGGCAAACTTCGCAGACACAAGGAGAACATGGGGATCAAAGCAGGGACCTTCTCGCTGTGAAGTGGCCATTGTCTCTCCCCTTTTTAATAAATCTATGGTCACGCCTCTAAACTAGTGAAACAAATAAAAAATAATAAATGGTTACTTTTGCAGGTGTTTAGTTTGAGAAACGCTGCTTCAGAATTATATTTGATGTGCATTAATAATCAGATCACTTTATGTTGGAAGTTGTCTTAAAATGACAAGGACCAGTCATTTTTTCCACTCACTGCAAACCACTTTCTTCACACAAACAACAAATATGAATTCTACAACATGAATTCAACCTTTTACATCGCATGGGGGCTCTCATACTACGAAATGGATCAATATCAAAGCCAGAGCACTTCCTGGTTTGAATTCAGTATCCCTCTCTGCTTCATCTTCAGATCTGTGTGAGTCTGTGTGGCTCTTCGCAAGCCTGTCTTTTCATGAGCGATGGTTGAACATTTATGAGCTCCTGGGTGGCCCTTGGTCCAGTTCTACTTCCATTTCCCCACTCGCCTTATTACAACCGCGGCCTACCTCCACCACCACCACCTCCCCCCCCCCCGGCCCCTGCAGGCACCCGATCAATAATTTCTCACTACTCCAGCCCCAAAAAAGTCAGCTAGAGTGGGGCAGGCGCTCCTCTTCAAAGGGCCTCTCTCATGGCAGCTGCCTAGTAATGAAGTGTAGGCTCTGGTGCGGCAAAACCTGTCAATCCATTCACAAAAGCAACACTAAACATAAGCGCCATCATTTATTTATATGAAAAGCAGCGTTAGAAGCTCAGTGTGTTGGTGTTCTCCCTCGAGCCAGAAGGTTGCTGGTTCAATACCAGCGTCGCACTATAAAAACAAGTAAAATCAAGCATGGGTTTAAATGGCCTGATTGCTGAATATTAATCTTGTTATCAGTAGTTTTTGCTCCATATATACTGTACTGTCATCTAAGCTATGACATTTCTGACTATTTCTACTATTTTCGCTTGAAATTAAAAAAAATAAAACTGCCAATAGGACAAGATTTATACGCCTCATTCATGAAACAAAATGTGTTCTTAACGCCTACTTGAGAACATTTTTGGCATTCACAAAATGTATTCTTAGCTGAAAAACAAATCCTAAGAACGGTCAGGAGGACTCTTACGCACAGAAAATCTGCAGTTTTAGAATATTATCACAGTCAAAATGGACACAAAAATAATAAATCTTTCACAGAATGGGTAACATATTTCTAAAAATGATTCCATTAAATTTTTTTTATTTTTTTTTTGACAGAATGAAAGTGACCAGAGGTGATATAGAGCAGAGATAGTTAGTGTAAATCAGACTTTCACAGTTGACAGCTACAGCTCGTTAGTAGCCACTCTGCTCTGAGCAGTTCAGACATGATCAGAGGAGGGACTTTAGACAAAATACAGGAGGTTATTAAATGTATATATACCATATGTACTGTATATTAAATACTAAAGAAAACAGAACATTAGGAAAAAAGGAGTACTGCCTCATGCTCTAGTCATGCCCATATATGGACGTTTAGAGGGCGTGTCTTTTACAGCGTCAATATAAATTAAATGTCATAATAATGAGGGGGAGTGGTGCTCTTAGAGTCACGTAAGAACTTTTTCTCAAGAATATATTCATGAATGAGATACAATATCCTTACCTTGGGCTGGGCACCAAATCTCTTTCAAAAACTGTTGTTCTCCCAAAGAGTTGTATTGGTACCATGCCCTCCAACTGAAATATAGACTTCTACCATGTGAACGTAGCCTACTAGGGTGAATTCCTGTATTTACAGTTCAATATATGGCATACAGCAAAAAATAAGTTACTTGAAATGTATTTTATCTCAAGAAACTAAACGTTTTTTGCTTCAAACTCCATGCCAACACTGAGAAACAGGTAAATGTAAAAACAATTTGACTGCTGAAATGGAAATGAAAAAGGAGGAGGTCAGAGCACTGCATTCTGAAAAAGGATGGAGAAGACGAAGAAATCGGTCTAGTATAATTTGTTGTATAATATTGAGCTGTTATTGTAAGTGGTGTGGTTTTTTGACATGCTGATCAGCAGGGGAGAGGAGCAGTCCCGAGATGCATCCATTATTCAGCCCCACTGTGAGAGAGAGACGAGCTCCCCTTGAGGTGCCACGGGAATGGGCCGCGCTGGCAAATGTTACTGCAAGAATACAAAGAGGACATGGACCTGGAGAGACAAAGATCTGGACTTCATCGTAACTATTCACAAGGTTAAAACATTCTTAGGTTTATAAACATCCACCTAGTCTTTCACTTCATTCACCCAGAAGTAATTCCGTTACTTCTACTGCTGAGGCGCTCCAGTTTTCATTTCCTGGTCTTTGTTGTGCCAAACATGGAACACAAAACTGCCCTCCGTATTTTCAAAGCCCATAATTCATCACTGGCCTTGTTTAGAGGAGCTCTTTGCACAAAGTATGTCCATCACAGCGCCGTAAATTTGCTATATTGCCGTTAGCTGAAATTGAACGCTTATAATGTAGCCTGCAGAGGGCGCTCCATCTCAATTTGAAATCCTGATGTGGATGTATTTTCTACCAAATAAAGATACAGAGACATGGAGAGGAACAAAGTGGGCACACTTGTAAATACCAGGGAGTGTGCTAACCAATTTCATGCTACATGCTAACAGCTAGCTTCAAATTACTATTTTGCACTTCTTAAAGAAAAAAATAAAACATTCATCCTGACGAGATTTTGACGTGACTGCGCGAAATATATCTGAAATCCGCCATAAAAAGCCTAAAAAGTGAAAAAAAAGAAAAAAAAAAATCCATGACAGACTTCCTTCCTCATCGTTAGGCCACGCCCCCATATATATATATTACATGACAAGTTGCTGCATGTATCTTTACACTAGACTTCTTCCAAATGCTCAAATTGATAAACCATAGCAAAAAATAGCATTGCCTGTGTCTAGTTGAGCATTAGGAGCACGTTTGGGTTAATGTTTCCGAGTTTTGTGACAGTTTAGGACTTTGGCAGTGGCTGATGTAGTAAAAGACAGACTTACAGTTGATGTGGGGCAACAGGACGGGAAGAGTTAGAGTGTATTTTTATCTGAACTATAAACAGCATTTTGCCCCGTGACTCCGAGGGCATAAAGCAGCACAGTTTATTGCTTTGGCAGTGGCCACGGACACATGTATTTATCTGACTGGGGCTGAGGGACATCACAGTCCATTTACTGCAACAAGCTCAGAGCACTGGTCCAAACACTACAGCAGAGGAAGGCTTGTGGCTGGTTTCAGAAGGCCTATGTTGCGCAAAATCTACTTTTTTGAGCATGTTATTATGGTGTATACCCATCAACATACCTCGAGTAGTTTTGCTTCATTTTCGCATGTTTCAATAGTTCGTAATTAGTTTGTCTCCATCTTTCGCACTCAAAACACCAGCCCACGCTCCGCTAGACATCACACAGAGGAAAACCTAAAGCTCCTCAGTGTTTAAAAGGAGACATATCACTTTTTTGAGCTTTTAACCATGTTATAACGTTGTTGCCTAATCAAAAACAGACCTGGAGCAGCATTTCACTTCATTCACGCAGTTTTGAATGAATCCTGTTTGCGTTGGTCTGTTCATGCTGGATTCTGCAGCGCTTTGTTTTCTCCTTCCTGGAACAATTATGTTATTGTTCAAACCCCCAAACTGTCCTCCACATTTTTTTTTAAAGCCAATAATCCACTATTAGCCACATGGCCAAAATAAACTTTGGCTTTGATTTAACCATGTGATTCCCACTCTTGCACTCCAGGCCAAATCCTCATCAGCCCTGGCACTAGCCTGTTTTTAAGATTTAATGCATGAGATGTCCACTTTAAGGTCCAAACACCTTCACCAAACTTGTTCTTATACAGTATAACCGTATATTCCAGACTACAAGTCATTCTTTTTTTCATCGTTTGGCCTGTCCTGTGACTTATACTCAGGTGCGACTTATATATGAATTAATATGTTACGTTAACATACCAGACACCTATTCAGTTTGTTGTTTATACTTTGTGTAGCTAACCATTAATGTGTTACGTTAGCATACCGTACACCTATTCAGCCTGTTGTTCTCTATTCCATTGTTATTATTATAACTTGCCTTTCAAGATGAAATGTCTGTTATTGGTCTTGGATTTTGTAAAAGAAATTCCACCCAAAAATTGTGACTTATACTCCGGAGCGACTTATAGTCCGGAAAATACAGTAGCATACTGTATAAGTTTCATTCACCAACCTGGGTCCAGATCCAGACCTCCAGATGCTCTTGTCCCCCCAAAGCATTTTGGATCTATCAATATCATATAATATATCATATTAATAAAATAATTAGCAAAATAATGGTAAAATCAACTTTGCTTTATAAATAGCATTAATATTTGGAGTCAGACCCTGAACGCAGTGAAAGATAAAGTTTGTGGACCTCGAGCCCTTGCCCTAGGATCAAGTTGTCACAAAAGATTATGGATTTGTAATGGTCTGACATAAACTCTCATGAATGTTTTTTTTTTAAAAGGTAAACAAAATCTTAGGATCTGGCACCGACCCTAGATTAGCGAAACCTAAGAATGTCAAGTAACGGAATATTTCTACCAAATTTTACTGGAGAATTTTGGGAAAACAATATATTAGGCCATTTTACCTTGAAAACTAGTATTTTCATAGGATCACCAATAACAAACAAACAAATAAAGGCATTAACCTCTTAAGCCCTAGGCCTTTTTTCTCCAAAAATCATGTCTTTACATCCTAGGTGTACATGGCTAATCTTTGTGTCCACACATTTGGTAGAGCTTAGAGATAACGGTGGAAGTGAAATAAAAATAAATGATGTTGTTTGACAATAAAATGAAGTTGCCATAGGTATGAATGAATTTCCGCCTGAAAAAAGCACACACATTTTTCCGCAAAAAGGCCTTTTTCCTCCCTGTGATGTGGGAAATAACAACAGAAATGGATAATTCCACATCAGCTGTCACTAATTTGCAACTTTGGAATATTTTTCTGCGTAAAACACGTAGGTCGTAACTGTATCTGGAAAAAAAGTCCCCATTTTTGTGGACTCTAGGTCTTAAGAGGTTAATGAAGTAGCATGTATGTTAAGTGGAGAGAGAGGAACTTAAAAACCTGCATACCAGCCCATTTTGTCGCTAACCTATTTGGAAATTTCTGTGTAAAACAAAAAAAAAAAAACTCCAGCAGAGAGTGTGCGTCTTTAGAAGAACACGCAGTGCAACTAAGGAACCATTTGCAATAAAGCTGTCAGTCCGTTTAGCAAAATAAAAGTCCATTCAAAGCTTCAAAAACCCTGCTCTCCGGTCTTGTGTTCCACTGTGTCTCCCTTCACTCCCTCTGCTTGTATTCACCGCACTATTTACTGACATTCTCCGCTGCGTGTCCTCAGCCCGCGCGACTTCCTTAACCAGTCCCCTCCTTGAAAGCCTTCTACACTCCCCCATTGTCCCTGAGTGCCATTTGCCAGCCCAGTCCTTGCATTCTAGTGCGTGCCCAAAATACGACAGGAAGTCAATGGCACGGCCCGAGCGCTACAGTGACACCCCCGAAGGCTATAGCCGCGCAACAAAAGCCTGCTGGCCCTGACCTATGCGGGCTGCATGCTAACGGCGGCTAAGGAATGTAGCATCTGACCAGGGCTAGTGGTGAATGGGTTGTGTGCATGTCTAGAGTTAAAGGGCCCGCAAGATCAACTATACTTTTGCAATCTGATCATGTTGAAAACATTGTATCTGGAGTACTGTAGTATTTTGCATCATTCACGCAGTTTTGAGTCATCCTGTTCGTGTTGGTCGTTTCTTCTTCCACTGCTGTAACATTCCAGTGAGTTGTATTTATCATTACGCTATTTATTTATTCACCTCATATACGACGTGACCTCCCAAGTACCACCAGGCCTAGATCTGGGTCAAATCAGGACTAAACTGGGTCTACTTTCCTGTAGCACCTTACTGTCCTTGATACTGTATACAATGTTTATATCAACACTGAGGTACAAAAATAATGTTTTTCAGCCTTATTTCAGTTCAAATTCTATTTAAAATTCAATTTTTTATGAATGAATGAATGAATACTTTTATTTCGAGCCATGACAAACGAAGAACAGAGACAAAAAAAAAGGAAAAAAGAAACAATATATAACAATACATAAAATATACTGTATTTGTATTATTAAAGAACAACTAAAACAGCAAACCAACCTTTTTTGCTGATTAACTGTATAAATGGGTGTCTAATAGTGTTGCAACATGTCTCCATTATTACTTTGACATTTTAGTGCACATTTGTTGAAATCTAACTTTTGTGCCTAAAACCGTCTGTGTGGCGCCCTCTTGAGGTTAAAACCATATGGCATTTGAATTTTGGAGTCTGTCACCTTATTGGTTCAATAGCTGATGTGACGTCCCAAGACTGATGTGACGTCAGCAGACCTGCCGCTGTGGGCCCTGCCTTGGCCCTGTCACTAACACTACAACAACAACAGGCTAATGTTGCTAACCAGCTGCTAATGGCGATCTGTAATACACATCCAGCGACTGAAACGGCCTCATGAAGAGCTTTTAAAAGACATATAGCATGTCCATACTGAGTAGCATTTAGCTGCTCCTGGAGCAATTATAACCTCAAAACTATCTTATAAAGTTAGCGGCAGCAGCACCCTCATGTGCACATTTGTACATGAAACGCTACAGTTGCAATACTTTCAACAACTACATTCGCAAAATATAGACTCGATTTGAAGTGTATGTATACATTTATATTATTGTTATTATTATTATTACTAACCCTAACCCATTATTATTTCCTTTTTACCCTTTACCTATTTCAATTGGAGCAGGCGCAAATACAACTCTTTGGGTGTGAAATTTCCCCCAATGATCTAATGTTATATTTAATGTGATCATTTGTGATTGGATTCACAAACCTGCCATATTATTCTTATGGCTGAAAGTCCTTTCTACTGGCCAACAGCACACATGTCTTTGAATATTATCATCACTTTTGGACACCTTTATGGGAAAATAATTAGACCTTTTACATATGTGCTGACAGAGAAGACATTGAACTTTGTGGGCCAAGTGGATTGGCCCAATTAGCTATTAACTAAGACTGGATATCTGCCTTTTGATAGTAACAGTACCTTTGTTACCAGTATAGTATTTTCACCTGCCCTCCATATCAATTTTAAACTGAAGGCTCTTTAGAATGTTGAGAATCACATGGACGCAACCTATTTATTCAAAGAGTAAGCAAGATACCCAAAATTCCCTTTAAAAAAAAAAATAAACAATGTTAGTGTCTACCACGTCTGCAAAAATAACCCATACATTTTAACATGGCTGCAATCATTATTTAGATTTTGCCACCACAGATGCAGACACCTTATTGTCACATGAAAACATTGAATAAAAGAAAACATGCAAAAAATAAATTCTTATATCAATAATCTACAGCAAAAGTTGAGTTTTCATTCCCTATACACCTGCAGTGTCTCGCCCCAAAAGCCTACATTCTACACCCTATGCACCTTTAAGACTCCAATGCTAAAGCGGCATCTATTGAAAAACCACAAAACTTATTTCACAAAAGCCACAAACCTTAAATTCTGTGTTTTACTGTCGCTACGGTGACCTATGAGCAAAAAGCAAATGTCAGGCCACTTTTTTTTTTTTTTGTCTTTCGGAAGGGCATTCAGAATCACAGTGAGGGTTGTTGACTTGGGACAGGGCCTGGCCGGGGGTAGAAGGTGCACCAATCTACCTCCTACTTCCACCAGATCAATACAGTGCACTTAGGAAAAGCACGGCAAGATCCAGCTCTCAAAAGCTTTTATTCCACCGCTGCTTGTTTTTAGCATCTTGTGGCTACTTTATTGAGAGGTGCAGTAGGTAGCAATCGATTTCACTTACTTTGGCAACTTTTAGAAGAAACTGTACTTCTGCATGTTTTATATCAGAGTATCCTTCACCTCTTCTTGATTGTAAGCTTATGTTGGTTTCTGTTCAGATGCAGCAGAGATTGTATAAACCAAGAATTCTCTATCTCTGATTTATTTTTTAGCTTTGACATGAGATTGTGAAGGCCGTCTGTCATTTTGACGGGTTTGAAGCCGCGCAGTAATCAAATATCAAATGCAGCTGCACTTCTTCAGCTCCATCTTATTTATTTATTTATTTGACAGGGACAATGCAATCAGACATCGTCGCAAAGCAGAGTCTCCAGTTGATGTGTGTACAGCTTGTTGTCGTGAGGCTTTAATCGTCGACTGGACTGGGTTGATTGAGTTGAGGATGTTTCGCTTGTATCACCAGAAGCTTCTTCTTAGCTCTGGTCAAAATGTGTCAGGTAGGCACAAGTTAGAGGCTTTTAAATAAGGCTAAGGCCCCTCCCAGAAGGAGGCGACATGGCTGCCACGCTGTTATTAACAGTTCATCTAACTAGCAATTTGCTTGGGACTGTAGTTGTTTACAGTTTCAGTCAATTAGCACTTCTTTGTTTTGCCCTGAGCCACAGACAGAAGGGTGTGACGAACCATTTATAAAGGGCTGTTTCTTTGATCTCAATAGGCCATTATGGCTTATCAAACAACAGTAGGGTGCGGCAGTCCTGTCCTCTCCTCCTGGGAGGGGCCTGAGCCTTACTGAAAGCCCTCTAACTTGTGTCTATGAAGAAGCCTCTGATGATAGAAGCCAAACGTCCTCAACTCTATCGACCCAGTCCAGTCGATGATTCAATCCTCACGACAATGAAGACTTCCTGGACGAACACAAACTTTTACAGCTTGTGTATATAACAATTATTAAATTATTTGAAATGCCGACTATTTCTGCTTTGAAAAGGGAGCAAAGAGACATTTGTGCTTTTCTCCTGACTGGATTTAGCAAAAGTACGGTAGGCGGGTACCAATTATCTTGAACTATTGCTGTAACGGTTCCTCCCGTTCATGAGTGGATTGAACGAGAGCCATCCCAGATTGATCATGTGTAGAACTCAAATCAGAGTCCTACACATATCAGGTTAGTGTTATCCTGTGACATCACCCTGAGTACCAGCGTTAGCGCTCGTGGTTCACATGTGAGTTTACATGCATGGTTCTCATGTGTGTTCATTAACATGCACTGTCCCAACCAAATAAACAATAAACAAACAAACAAACCCTCAATATAGATGGATCATTTTGTGCTCTTGGGAAGGACTGAATATAGGAGTACTTTAACATGTAGGAATGAAACAACACAACTCAAAATATGTTTTTCATGAGATAGAGATAAGTCTGAAAAAGTTGAATTTTGCCGTACAGTTAGACAGGTGCAAGAGGAGTATAGGCTAATAAAAAAGTAGTTAACATCGTAATATGAAAGTCTTGACAATCCAAATGCAGTTTTGAGTCTAATTTTCAGACAGTTTTGGTTTGTGTTTGACAATGAGCATGAATACTTGCTGGATTTCCATCGCCTTGTTTACTGAAGAAATGAAGATGCAATTTAAAGATGCAAGGTGCGGGGGGCTGTGTCTATACTAACGCATTTACATTTTAATACAATGTTCTCGCAAGAAAACAATAACTGTCCAGACTGGATTATTAGACCTTATGAAAATACATGGAGTAGATTGAAAAGAGGTTTGTGTTAGTTTGAAATTCAATGGTTATCAAAGGTGCCATATTGCGAAAGGAAAATTTAATATCCTTGAGAAAATTGTTATTTCGCTTCTTATTATCTCTCGCATTGTGCTTCATCTGTATAAAATAGATTTTGATATCTCTTTTATTGAAATTGCAACGATGATGTGACAAACACTGCTAAACCTACACAAGGGAGGCATTTGCAGAAGACAATTAGACCAAATGACTTGAATTTGTGATTTTCTAATCACATTGACCGTAAAATATAAATTGTGTCCTTATTGACTTATGTTTTTTATGAACTCTTGCTTATTCGTGTAAGCGTTATTTGATACAGGAGCTTGACATAGGTCAGTTGGACCGAAACGTTGCTGAAATAAAGCTTCATAAGAGTGAGACAGAGTGCTGGAGTTGCAGCTGCTTGGTCTTCTAGGTGTGCCAAGTCTTCCCTGTGTGACACAGGAGTTACAATCACAGCAGATTGCTCTCTTAAAGGAATAGTTCACCACTTTTACATGCATACATATGTTCTAACCTGGGCCAAGTTGGCTCTGGGTCTGCTACAAACCAGTCTCCATCATCTACAAAGTCCTCCATTGCAAATGATTCCGTGCACTTTGCACGTAGCACATCCTTGTTCTGTTGCCGGAAGTGAGTGGAAGGAGGCATCTCTCGGGGGGAAGCTTGCCGAAGTACTCTTTAAACTATAGTGCCCTTTTTTCCGCTTAGAAAATTGACAATTTTAATTTTGTGTAACTATACTTTGAACGTGTAACTACTGACATAACCCTATTTAAGTAGTGGAAACTTGGAAGAGATTTATGGCTTCTAACTTCTCCGAAATTTGGCACCATGGGACTATACTGTAGAGGCAAAATGCTAACAGCGTCTTTGGTCGTCTTACAGGACTGAAGGCACACACAAAGACCAGACAGCCACGCATCGCCTCATCTAAGCCCAGGTTAGAACATATGTATGCATGTAAAAGCGCTGAGCTATTCCTAAAAGGGGACACACTAAATAACTAAATTAAAATTTGGCCCTGTTTATCATATGTATCGATATATTATTGCATTCAAATAAACTGCCAGATATTCCCAGTAAGGTGTTTAATAATTGCTCTGATTCAACATTTCTCCATTGATTTACACAGGAAATTGTAATTTCAAAGGCCACTTTCTCAAAAGGCATTTTTCTTCTTCCTCTACACACTATATACATGACAATATTAGTCCCTACAAAGACACGCCCTTTAATCTTCCATTTGTGGGCATGACAAGAGCATGAGGCAGTACTCATTTACTCGAGTACATGTGAGTAACTTTTTGAAGTATTTAATATTTGTATGCTACCATTTTTAAATGTATTTTGTCTAAAGACTCTCCTCTGATTACGACAGGTGTGACTCAGAGCAGGTACTGACGAGCTGCAGCCCTCAGCTGTGAAAGTCTGATTTACACTAACTATCTCTGCTCTATACCACCTCTCATCACTGGCATTCTCTCAAAAAATATATTTTGAAATGAAATAATTTTTAGAAAAATGTTACTCATGCCGTTTAAGACTCAGAATTCTTGGGTCCATTTTGACTGTGATAATATTCTAAAACTGCAGATTTACTGTGCGTAAGAATCCTCCTACTGTTCTTAGGGTTTGTTCTTCCAGAAGAACTCTTTCAGCTAAGAACACATTTTGTGAATGCCAAACGAATTGTGCGTACAGTAAGTTTGTTTCATGAATGAGGCCCATTAACCCCAATATGGACCTGGACTATAACGACACTGTCACACACTTCATTGAATGGTGTGAAAACAACTATCTGCACCTTAATGTCAATAAAACCAAAGAACTCATATTCAACTCTGCATCACCGCAACAACAAGGCGGAATTTGAATTTTTACATCCAAAACTCCACTGAACAAATCTTTGTAACTAATACATCAACAAAATAAAACTGTAAATTTAAACCTAGCTATAACCAAAAATATTGAAAAATAGGCAATTTTGGTCATTTTTTTTTTACATGATATCCTAAAATAAATGAAAATGTGCAATATGTTTTTATATCAGCAAAAGTTTCAATTGAATATCACTAATTTGACATTTCCCCCAGTTCACCTGCTGTGTCTCACATTAAACTAAGATATTCCCTGATTACCAAGACATTTAAAAAGCGCTGAGCCCACACTGTTTACAGATCCGTCCGCTGCCCACTGAATTCCCACAAAACCTGGCAACATTTAGCCCTGACCTCGGGGACTTCGCGGCCAGTAGCTTTGGCCCAAACACTTGTGGGTTTTTGCGACCCTGTTTTCTCATGACGCGGTAAAGTAGGAAGCGAGGAAGTTCCAGGCATCAAGGCGAAGACAGACGTGCCAGGTTGTTATGGGGCTGATCTGGAGAAGGATGTGCGGTCATTTTTAACTCCACTTCCTTTGTCTCCTCTTCCTCCTGCCACTTTTATAACAGCCCTGACTTGGACGGCTGAATGTGCGTCTGTTTCCTCTTCGCTCTTCTCCCTCTGAGGTCTATCTGTCTGTCCCGATGCCAGATTTAGCACCCGGCCTTTTCCTGTGGGGAGGGGAAGAAGGAGAAGATCACTCAGAGTGTGACACTGTTCGCATTTAGGCTGCAGTAAGTTGGAGGTAAACGAGCAGCGGTGGCTTTGTGGGGAAGTCAAAGAGGTACATGCAGGATAGGTTGCTTTCACGTGACATTAGGGCTGTGTACCTTTGAGAACCTTGGGATACGTACCTCGATACACAGGTCACGATACGATAC
The DNA here is from genome assembly GCA_900303255.1 of Lesueurigobius sanzi. Taxonomy (NCBI): domain Eukaryota; kingdom Metazoa; phylum Chordata; class Actinopteri; order Gobiiformes; family Gobiidae; genus Lesueurigobius; species Lesueurigobius sanzi. The sequence continues at coordinate 23,098 of OMNZ01094201.1, forward strand.
ATACCTCGATACACAGGTCACGATACATACCTCGATACACAGGTCACGATGCGATACATACCTCGATACACAGGTCACGATACGATACATACCTCGATACACAGGTCACGATACGATACATACCTCGATACACAGGTCACGATACGATACGTACCTCGATACACAGGTCACTGATACATACCTCGATACACAGGTCACGATACATACCTCGATACACAGGTCACGATACGTTACATTCCTCGATATACAGGTCACAATACGATACATACCTCGATACACAGGTCACGATACATACCTCGATACACAGGTCACGATACGATACATTCCGCTATACACACACGATACCATACATTCCTTGATACACAGGTCACGATACGATACATACCTCGATACACACCTTTGGATGTTGTTAAGGTGCTATATAAATAAATATTGATTGATTGATTATATATTTATGGTGTATATTTTTCATGCAATTCAGTATTGTCTAAGCATTATATGTACTTTTTGATGAATACTTTATACTAAATTTCAGAGCCTGTATCTGTACTTTCTACTCCACTACATTTTAAAATAGTTTTAAAAGTAAAAGTATTTTATTTTCAAAGTGACCTCTCTATGATAAACTGGTTTAGTCCCTGTTTAGACTTGGTTTAGACCTTGTTTAGTACTGGTTTAGACCTGTTTTTGAGTTAGTAGTTTACTCATTTAGACTTGGTTTGATTCAATGAATAAAAAAAAATCCAGCACATTAACCTTTTAAAAAGTACTTTTTTTTTTTAACTTATAAAGTACTTTTTACAATGGATACTTTTACTTAAGTTGAAATTTTATCTGACACTTGTACTTACTTTAAATTCTTGGTCCTGTATCTACAATTTTACTTGAGTAAGAAAATTGAGTACTCCTTCCACCACAGATACACAGATCAGTGTATATAACACGTGCAT
>OMNZ01094204.1:0-11450 GCA_900303255.1 Lesueurigobius sanzi
GTGTCCTTCCCCGGGGCCTCCTCCCAGTGGGACGCGCCTGGAACACCTCTCGAGGGAGGCGACCAGGAGGCATCCGAAACAGATGCCCGAGCCACCTCAGCTGGCTCCTTTCGACGTGGAGGAGCAGCGGCTCTGCTCCGAGCTCCTCCCTGGTGACTGAGCTCCTCACCCTATCTCTAAGGGTGCGCCCAGCCACCCTGCGGAGGAAAATCATCTCGGCCGCTTGTATCCGGGATCTTGTCCTTTCGGTCTGACCCAAATCTCATGACCATAGGTGAGAGTAGGAACGTAGATCGACCGGTAAATCGAGAGTTTTGTCTTTCGACTCAATTCCCTCTTCACCACAACAGTCCGATACAGCGACCGCATCACTGCAGACGCTGCACCGATCCGTCTGTCGATCTCACGCTCCATCCGTCCCTCACTGAGAACAAGACCCCGAGATACTTGAACTCCTCCACTTGAGGCAAGAACACTCCACCGACCCAGAGTGGGCAGGCCACCTTTTTCCGGTCGAGAACCATGGCCTCGGATTTGGAGGTGCTGATTCTCATCCCAGTCGCTTCACACTCGGCTGCAAACCGCTCCAGTGCAGCTGAAGGGCTTGGTTTGATGAAGCCAACAGGACAACATCATCTGCAAACAGCAGAGATGAAATCCTGTGGTTCCCACATGCCTAATTTTGTTTAAATAATTCTTGCACACTTTCTGTAAATCATATAAACTTTATTTCACTTCTCAAATATCACTGTGTTTGTCTCCTATACTGTATGATATATTTAACTGGAATTGTTTATCCAAACAACTAATGATTTATAAAGGAAAATCATGAAAATTTACAAGGGTGCCCAAACTTTTTCATACCACTGTATGTGCGCCCTGATTAAACATCCACTGTGCTGGAAAGTAAAGGTGCCATGCTAACCACCATACAGCCACTGGGCAAAGGGTCACACTCATATCAAGTTTTTTTTCATCAATATATTTTCAGTTCACAAAATGTTGAATAACTTAAAAATACTACTTACAAAAAAGAAACCCTTAGGTATGGTAAATTGTTCATCATTTTGACATATACAGTAGGGAGGATGACTGGATTTATACAGCAGTTGTATTTCAGCTATCTTTGAGGGTAAATCCTTCTCTTCACTAATTCTGCTTTAAAGAGTTGAACCAAAAATCCAAAAGGAAGTAAATTATCAACAGCAACAATAACAGTATGGCTAAATGGCTTTCTTGTGATGCCGTTTCACTATAATTGGATTTGTGTCCCATCTGGTGCGCTTTGTAAATTCAATTGTTTGATAACAGAGTGCAGTGTGCAGGTATAGCCATATCTCAAGCTCAAAGAGTGTCTTTTTCTCTACCTTAAACTTAATTGTGGAGAACAGTAAGCACATTGATTAAACGTTAAAGTAAAACAATAAAAAACAGAAGTGGACAGGCAACAGTTCACTTTTTCAATCTGAATTAAAATAAGGAAGTCATAACCTCAAATGAATGACTTTACTTCATGCACACTCCCAGTGTTGCTAATAGTCTAACCAAAGCAATTCTATGAATATTTAAACCAAGATTTAGTTGTAAGAAAAGGTTTCAAGTTACAGCCCAGTGAACGGAGGCTCCTCCCTTTGTGCTTCTTGACCGTAAAAGACCCAAGTGTAGAAATGTTGCCTGTTTTTATAGATCTGTAAAAATCTCATGACTTCTACCAAACCAGAGCTCTGGTTTGAAATGATTTGCCAACAAACGCTTTGCAAAGTAAATCTAGTTTTTCTTACATTTTTCCATGAGTGTCCATGTTGTTCATGCTCAAAATGTTTTAGCGCTTTACCACATTAAACCAAAGCAAAGCAAATCTTCAAGATCTTAGATGCTAGTTATTCAAGCATTATTATTCATTAAAATGATCTTCTCTATTATGAAACTCAAGTCAGTTTGAAAAACAATGTCCTGCACAATAATGTCCCTAATATTAACATGTTCATGGTCAGTGGAGCAGTTTTGGTGATTAAAAACCCTACACTGAGTCCTGCTACTAACCTCTCCTCTGCCAGCCCATTCCCACCTGTTTTTTTTTTTCATATTTGGCAGTAGTTCAAACATTTTTGTGTTATTGGGCAGGTACAGAGTGTGTTCAAAACACATGAGTTTCTAATAAGCGTATAAAGCTATTGTTACTGTGAGGCCCCATATAAGAGCGGGGTCTTTACACAGCTGGAAGTGACTCCTGTTGACTGGCCAAATTAACGGACTGTACAACAACTCAATGTAACAACCACATGTACAAGGGATTATTTACTACTCCCACAAATAAAACAGCTCAGTCAGTCACGGTTAGTAAAATAATACAATTAAAACAAGTAACATGAATTGTGTAAAAGTTAAAAGTGATATAATTATACTTCAATCACTTCATTCAATAAATGTACTGATAGCCATTCCTATCTCCTATAATCTAACAACCATCTTTCTTCTTTAGTTGAGACTCTGTTTCTAAAAACCCTGTATGCAAACGCTTTTGCCCAGCTAAAGAAGCCTGTGTTTAGCATTACAACCACTGAAGCCATGCAGGATACATCATATCATTGCTAATCAACTTAAAGCCACTGAGGATTTATTAAAACCACTTCTAACGAGTCCTTAGCTCTGTGTTGATTGTTTTTATTTGCTGCCATGGTCGACCAAAGCTGCTGATGTGGACACCTGAGAGTAAGCTCCATAGGATACTATGGTTACTCAGTTTCTAATGACAACCTTTTGTCAAGGTTTAATAGGGATTTTATGATGACGGAAACCGTAAAGAAAGCAATATTTTTACAATGCCTGACCATAATGGAAGGACAACCCTAGAGAAACTAGTTGCTCTGTGCTTTAGAGGAAATAAAACAAATACTTTATGAGAAAAGGCCGTTAAAAAAAGGTTGTATATTTTATTACCTTTTTTTCAGGTTAGTATTGCACAATACAGATTTCTGAAAGACACTGCATGATAAATCGACAATGAGTTTGTAGAAACTGAATTCTGCAAATCCATTTCTAAGCAGTGGACAGCCAACCCAGACAGCTTTACAAAACAAAAAAACATTAGAGAGAAGTGCTACATGTTCTTTTAATACAAGAAAAATATTGTTGGGCAGGTGCTCTTTGTAATAGGTTAGTATCTGTATAGTCAGAATGTGAAAAAATATAATGCTCTAGACAAAAGAAAAGCCAAGGCACTTTGTCCATTATGGAAAATAAAAACGGCTTTCATCAGGATGCATATCCTGCTTGTTGTCACTATTGAACAAGGGAACATGATACATATCATGTATTACGTCACCTGCTATCGGGAAGTTGCACCTGCCGACACTCAGTGTTTCTGTCTCCACCTCAGGGTCTTATCTTATGACCACTGTCCCACACATGACTGAGGTAACCACGGTTACACTCTCAACAACAAAGACAGACCCAGACCAGGTCGGCAGAGACAGGGATTCTCCTTGGGATGATTAGGTTACATAAATAATTAGTGGACCAAATACAAGACTGCCATTGTGTCTGTGACAGGAGCACAATGTCCTCTTCTCACCTCCACTGCTCTGCCATCTGCCTCTGGAGCAAGACGAGGGGCTGGTCATCTTACGGTTATATATAATATATATATATATATATGTTCATGAAGCCATGTTACAAATTCACACAGAGGATAGGGGCCTATATCACTCTATGGCTGACATGTACGAATCAGGCTACTTTCATCTAACAACAATCGTGTATGATTGAATAATAGCATCATCCTTTTAAAAATATAAGAATTCTTCATCCAGGTAGATTTAAGATCAAAATATCAATTCTTCCGCCCACTGCATCTGCATGTTTATATGAATAAATACCATAAATGCATGATTTTTTTTTTTTTTGTAAAATAACATACTTCTGCAAAGGGCTGGGCAAAACATCGATTTATCGATTTTGTAGCTAAAATCTTTTTTTTCTCTAGCCCGTTCCTGTCAGGAGTTATACAAATTTAAAGGAATAAGTTAAATGCTCAATCCAGCCACTAGGGGGCAGTTAAGGTTTTTTTTAAAGGAAGGAATTGCGCACCTGTCCAGCAAAGGGCACTGACACTGAACACTGTCTTATGGCCAAACCGCCTTTGCTGATCCTGTCAGATTTCTGTAGTAGGCCCGCCCACCTGGCCCAGATCAGATATCATTGAATTCCATATTATATTGTAATTTGAAGGGGTCTCTCTGAAAAATGAATTCTAAAAGCAAAAATGGCAGCTAAACAGCTAAAGGACGAAATGAAAATATAATTTATTTTCTAAAATGCACTTGAATGCAGAAAATCAAATCTGAATAATAAAAAATAAAAAAAACAAGAACTGGACTCTCAGACTCCCCCAGGTCAAAAGTGCAATATGTCTGAAGTCATTTTAAGTGCTTAAAAAATCAAATCGAACTTGAATTAAAAAAAAAAAATGCTTCTTCTTCTACCACACGACTGGCCACATATTAATATTAGAATGTTACGATTTCACATTTGTGCATTTGAAGGGACTGTCAACACAGTACCATCACACGTGCTTTATTAAACTAGCTTAGTTCAATTCTTTCTATTAACTAAGATCATTTCCTCTTAAGTGGACATGAGTCAGAACGCAAATCTGTGTCCGGAGATGATGCTATTCCACACAGAAGTCATGTGAGCTAAAGAAGATAACAGGTCATCTGAACTTCCATAGAAAGTCGGTCATCACTCTGCACAATGCCTTTTATTTGTACACCAGCGAGAGGGCACATTTTTTCATGACTTTCCAGCGCCAGAGCACCTTCTCAGACATTAGGGGAATAACTAAACGTTGGCTGAGCAAATACAACAGCATGAGGCAACGACATCAGCCCAACGTGACGTAATAGACAGGGATTTAAGTGTTTGTGTCAACAGAGACAGAAATCCCAACAGAAACTCCAAAGTAAAGATAACAACAGTGTTAGCTTAAAGCCCATGGAACTCAAAAGACAAACAGTCTTTTACTTTAACATTTACGCTGGAATTTGCTTATCACATTTTGGTCTGAAGACAAAAAAAGAAAAGTCTCGCTAAAATATTTACAGAGCGGTTCAGATGTTTTCCTCAAAGGGACTTGAGTAAATTTAACCAGGCCGGTGTGTTCTATCTATCGCAGACAGATAGCAAATCCAAAATGTTTATAATGCTTTGTTACGGTCAGGCAGGGAGATGCAGGAAGGAACCCCTCTGTCTATCGAGCTCAATATCAAGAAATCATAAACTGTTCTAATGGGCTTCACCAGCCGGTCTGCAGATTGGTTAGTTCATTCAATTGGAGTGAACTTTGAGCCTCCCCAAGAAAAACATGGGGCACTTTTGTTTGTTTGTTTGACCATGGCACAAAAAAACTGTAGAAATCTTTCACTTTGTAGGAAACTAGCATAGATTATTCATAGCTTAAGTCAATATAAAAACTAGGGCCACAAAATCTTATCACGATTTTCTTTAGTTAGTTAGGGCTGAACGATTTTGGAAAATAATGTAATTGCGATTTTTTTTCCTCAATATTGCGATTTAATATGCAATTATTTTTTCAAGGTCCTCTTTAGGGCTGAACCATTTGCGTAACAAAAATACATGTAAATATAATTATGGCAAAGGCCATAAGACAGTGTCAGTGCCCTCTGCTGGACAGTGTGGAATTCCTTCCTTTTAAAACAATCTTGGCTGCCCCCTAGTGGCTGGACAGAGCATTTTAATAATTTATTTAAAATGTCATAACTCCTGACAGGAATGGGCTAGAGACATACTTTTTTGTTTGTTTTTTTCCTTAAAAATCGCATACCTCTTCGATTTGCAAATATAATTGCAAAGGCGATAAATCGCTCAGCCCTAGTTTAAATCACGATTTCGATTTTCTCACAATTCATGTGTAAATTGTCTTTCAAAGGCGACTAAAGCCCTCTGCTTCTTCTTGGGTTTAGACCTGGTGTTGTAGTGGTTTAGTCTTGGTTAAGTCATGCTTCCCTCATGGTCCTGATCCTGAGTCTGTGATCTTGTGCAGGTTTAGACCCGATTTAGACCAAGTTTTCTCTTAATTCTGATTGAGTCCTTGGGTTTAGTCCTGGTTTTAGTCCTGGTTTAATACGGGTTTAGTCCTGGGTAATCATTGTTTCATTCTGTCCCTGGTTTAGTCCTTTTTAGTTTGGTCCTGGTTTAGACCTTGATTTCAGTCTCTGCTTTAGTCCGATTTACTTCTTGGTTTAGTCCTGGTTTAATCCAGATTCAGTCCGTGATATTGTCTGACTTTAGACCTGGTTTTATCCTGGTTTGTTCTGGTTTAATCTTGAGAAGAAGCAGTGAATGGAGAGAAAGTATTTGAGGTCAAAGCTGTGTTTAACATAAAAACCACTGAATCACGATATGACGATGTTCCCAAAAAAAAAATTACTCCAAGGTTTGGATTTTAAACCTGTATTTAACATGAGGAATGCATCCTTTTTCACAAATCCCAAACGTTTTGTTGACACAATCTTTTATTCTATTTTCAGGTAAATGATTACTTAAGTTCTAAAGTATATAACTGAATTTAAAGAGTGTGTCAGAGGGGTTGGGTATCACACGCTCAATGGAGGGCTGTAAGAGGATTGCTCCTGCCTCTAAATGACTCACAAGGCGCAATAAACCACCAGTCTATTGATGTTTAACCAAATTCCATTGTTAATAGAAGTATTTAGAGTCACATGGCCTTGCACTGTGCACACGCATTTACGATATACTAGCACTTCACCTCCCAGTCCGGCAGGAAATTTACTTAAGCCCGACACGAAACCTCTCACTCCACGTTTGAGGACAAGTGGAGGACACAAATCCAGAGCGGTGCTAAAAGTTTCTGGACTCGCACTGTATGAACGGGCCAATTCAAATAAATAAGGAAACAAATCATGCGGGGAATGGAAAAAAAAAGTCATAACACACGTGTCAATGATAACAAATGTCATTTCCCGATGCTTTACAGCGTGTGTCAGGCGCACAAGTGGCCCTGTCCCAAATGACATTAATATTGGTCTCGTGGGGAAACGCGGATGGCATGTTTTGGTGGTTGCTTTGACAGTAAAAAGGGAGACAGTCCTGGAAGGGTGCACGTCCTCAGGGAGCCATGGCAACTGCAGTGGAAATGTCAAACAGGAGGCCGTAACAAGTGCTGCTGTAATGATACCAGTGATGCTGAATTTCAACCATCAAACATATTATAACTTTACATAAGAATTTAATTTACAGTTGAAGAAATAATATAATGATGTTTAAAGCCACACTGTGTAGCATTTCACCAAATAGACCCCTTCATTGTTTGTAAACATTTGGGGCTTAGCTGGAGGCAGAAAGCTAGATTCCTATCGATTTCCATTGTAGGTGTTCTCATAATAACGATAAACAAATGTCTAACTGTTGTTGGAAATATGTGATAAAACCTTATATTGAACCTTAATTTATAGTCTCAAATGTCATTCCTCTTGTTCTTGCACCTTAAGCCACAACAGGACGACATTTTTTAGTTGTAGTTTTACACTTAAAATCTCTCGTTTTAGTTTAATCTTATTTATCTTGCTCACTTCCAGCCTCCAGCTGATGTCACTGATGATGTAAGTAGCAAAAGGGTCTACAAATACACAATAATACAAGCACTATTTTCATGATGTAAGAGAAACTGGACACAATGTGCTCAGGAAAAAACGAGAGACCAAGGCACTCCTCCCACATCTATGTACATTTTCTATAAAGCATTTATTGTTCTGGGCTAATATGCTGTATATTAAAATCTTTTAAAACATTGCTGGTTTCTTCCACGCGCGATACATGTGGAAGAAACCAGAAACATAAGATAAGATAACATAGTTCTTTATTGATCTCGCAATGGAGGAATGTACTTGTTACAACAGCTCTTAGGACAGGATCACACAGGGGGGTGCAAAAAGTCAGGAAATGTGCCATCAAGAAGAGAAAAAGGTTCGCAAACAGTAGTAATAATACTGGAATAGGATAATGAACTAAATTTAAAAAGCTATGCAAAATATGTAAAAATACTGTATGTTGAAAAGCAAAATGTTTTAAAAGATTTGAATATTAGCCCGGTACAATAAAGGCTTTTTAGAAAATGATTTATATTATCGTTTTTCTCTTATTATTTTAATGAGTCTAGGTGTTTTTAAAAATGAAAAATCCTTACAAAGTGTATCTTTACTGTGAGCTCCTCAAACCGAGCTTGTGACGTTGCTGGAAGCAGGACATCACCAGCTCAACTGTCATTTCCATGAAAATGTTGTTCTTTGCTGTGACTACAGGTAGTTAGCCAGTGAGTTAATCGGTTACAGTTTGTAATCTATTAACAAAATAGCATTTGTCGGAGTGCAGGAGAACAGGAGATCAGGAGGTTCAGTAGATCGCTGGCATGTTTACTTTGAGTGGTATATGATGTGATAGGTTAAGGTTAAGGTGAAGGATATGGTAACATTTCAGTGAACATATGTGTACAGCAAAAAAAATGTATAATTGTAATTATTTCTTGTTTTAATCTATTACGTAGCCCAATAGAGTAGCTCTTCACAGCAACAATAAAGTGAGTAGCTACATAATTTATAACCCGCTTGTTTAGTCACAAAGAAGCCCAATGGCCTGCTGGCACCAAGTTAATATTTCACTCGGACTGACCTGATGGACGTAGGAAACTCGCCCAAAGGAAGTTTAAAATAGATGAACCAATTAGCCAGGTGGAGGAGGGGGACACCAGAGCGGGGCAGCCTAAACAAAGGCACTCCGGCATGCATAGTACATGGTAAACATTGTGAAGCATTGGCACATACAATGAGTGGGTGGGCCTCGCTGCCTGTCAGCGCTTGTGTCCAGAAATCCGTAAACTTTTTGTGACCACAGCAGCCTTAAAACTGTTTTTGTGCCGTGTTTAAAGAGATGTTGAAACCTCTTGCCCGCCGTCATACTCCAAAATGAAGTGATGCTAGAAATAAAAAGAAGTGAGGCAAAAAAGCAACTGGACTCACGTATTTAGAATGCCGATGTTTCACTGTCTATCCAGACAGCTTCCTCAGGGCAGTTGTCCGTGGCTGACACGCCCACCTGATATTTTGTATGAAAAGCGCTATATAAATACAGTTTTGATTGATTTGATTGATTGATATAGACGTGGTGGGCGTGGATGGTGCAGTTCCAGTGACGTCAGATGACATCACTGGCGGTGTCCCCAGACATGACCCGGGTCCAGGTCATGTCTGGGGCACCCACAGCTGGAACCTGAGTCCTCCTGGTCTGTTGATGGCCGGGTGCATTGATCTCTCATATATGGCCTCCTTGACCGCTCTCTCAAACCACCGCTGTTCTTTATCTAACAGGCATGTGTCCCTGTCCTCAAAAGAGTGACCCGTCTCCTCCATGTGCAGATACACTGTAAATACGTGAGTCCAGTTGCTTTTTTGCCTCACTTCTTTTTATTTTGAGCTACCACCTGGATGACTGAGAATTTGCACCAGAGAAGTGATGCTAGTTTAGCAAATATTGGGCTGCATTGCATGGCTTTATAATCTTCTGTGGGATTGTAGAAAGTAGAGGTAGGCTATCGTTGGCTGAACTGTGGTTGATGGAGTTGAGGGCGTTGCGATTCTATCTTCTGGAGCTTATATAGTCAAAAAGTAAAAAAAAAAAAAGGCTAAACTCAACTCAATCAACATGGTAAAGTCAACCATGAAAAACTCGACTACAGTGGATAATTCCTGTATGACTGAGAGCCTCTTCGAACTTGTGTGGGATCTTCTTTATGTCTGATACACATTGTCATTTTGGGCCAGTTTTTATACAAATGAGCATCCAAATGCAAATGATCAGGGTAAGGAAAAGGTTAACGTAGCTACACACTAGTGACACAGGAAGAGCCTGCAATTGGCTAAACACTTTAAATACACACAGCAGAAGATTCCAGGTTATATTTTGCTTACACAAGTAAGTTATAACTCCTAACGCTCAGCTAGACACAGACAATGCTATATTTAAAGCACTGGCTTATCATCAAAATAAAACGTTTGGAAAGGGATATAAAGGCTACCTGCAGTCGGAGCTGGTCAACGCTTGTTTTATATTCTATTTATTTGGTGAAAGCAGTAAATCGTCTGTAAATGTACTGAAGAGGTTTGTTGATAGATAAGCAGAGTAGACTCAGCCATGCTTGTGTTTAAGGCCAGAAATGTTTGGTCTGCCCGCCGTATGCTAATTTGTAGAGGTTAGTGTTTAGCTATAAACCAGACTGCAGCAGAGACATTGGTTTGGCCTTGAAGTTACTTCCATAGACACAGTCATTCTGAAACTAAAAGGTTTCATTTGACAATTGCTGTAAAATCTCTTGCTAAAATACATGCTTCTGATGGTAATTAAAAGATACTTTGCAGATTTTCATTGGGGAGCAGTGCACAGTTGAACTTGTCCCATAAGGCCAGTACCTGACATCTTCTCTTTGTCTCTCTGGACCTGGATGTGTGTGTGTGTGCATATCAATCTATAAATAGTGTGTGCGTCTTCCCTTCTGTTCATTCCAGAGGGATTCTCTCATGTTTTAATTAAATAAACTGCTCAGATCAGGCCCAGCTGTGGCCCGACTCTCCCTCCTGCATCACTCAGCATCCATGCTCAGGGCAGTAGAGGCCACAGCATCAGTCACACAGAGAAATCATATGGTGGAAGTGGGGCATGGTGCTCTCCACCACCTGGGTATACAGCAGCGAGAGGAAGCCCTGCTCAGGTGCTGGAGTTGGGTTCCCCCCTGTGTGTAAACCAGCTCAGCTAATTCCCTTCATCCCCCATCTTTAACACGAGGTCAGTTTGCCACATCTATTGTGGCTCATGAACATTCAAAACATTATCATGTTAATTAGAAGATAAAACAGTACTATAAGAGCCTAAAGTACACTTGAAAGGTGTCTTAGCATGAAATTATAAAAGACTAAGCCAAGACTCAAGAAGTAGGCAACAATTTTAAGTATGAATAGGCCAAGATTTTAAGTATGAATAGGCCAAGATTTTAAGTATGAATAGGCCAAGATTTTAAGTATGAATAGGCCAAGATTTTAAGTATGAATAGGCCAAGATTTTAAGTATGAATAGGCCAAGATTTTAAGTATGAATAGGCGAAAATGTTTCTCTACTTTTAGCACCCAGAGAGGAGGGACTTAGAGCTAACTTAGAGTTAACTCCTCCTTCTGGTTTACACTTTAAGAGACCCATGAGCGTGCTCAAGTCGTTATTAAGCTGATGACGATCTTTGGACTAAGATCGAAACGTCCTACGCTTCAACTACAGAGTACAGATGAAGACTGAAGAATTTTTGCCTACGGTGGACAACTCCTGTACGACTGAGAACCTACACAGATGGACTACAGCAAAACTTTCAA
>OMNZ01094210.1:0-27380 GCA_900303255.1 Lesueurigobius sanzi
ACATCATGCAGGTTCTGATATCGCCAAGTAATTAAGAGTCCAGGGCCAATGTCGTGTTGTTTGCCCAGGACCAATGTTACAGCCAGCCAATCAGGGGTCAGTTGTGCTAGATAAGGGGAGGGACGGTCTGCTTTGAAAGCTGGAAAGACAGAAATTAAGTTTAGGAACGGGAAATCTTTAAGGTTAGGGATAGGGCTAGGGCTAGGGCTAGGGCTAGGGCTAGGGCTAGGTTTAGGGCTAGGTTTAGGGTTAGGTTTAGGTATATTTTCAGACAAACCAACTCATAGATCTATCCAAAATTACAGCAGACCGTTCCCTGTTCCTAAACTTAATTTTGTCATGACATCTCAAGTTTTCAAAGCAGACCGTCCCTCCCCTTATCTAGCACAATTGACCCCTGATTGGCCGGCTGTAACATTTGTCATGAACTCTTAATTACTTGATCGTCCTTTAGGCAATACACGGCCATACCACCTGAAGAATGCTGGATATCGTCAGATCTCAAAAGCTAAGCAGGGCCAGGTCTGGTTAGTACCTTGATGGGAGACCATGAAGGAATGTACCAGGTAGCCTGTGTGAGTGGTATGTGAGTACTGTAAGTGTTGGTGGTGGTTGGAGGATTCATTGGCGCAGATGCATTTACCCCAGTCTATCCCAAGGGCAGCTGTGGCTACACACAAAGCTTGCATCCATCAGGTATGGAGAGAAGTGAAAAACAAAAAAATAACTATGTGTGAAGACTTCCCTTTTTAGACCCAGTTTAGTCCTCATTTAAACTACCTGGTGGTACTTGGTGTGAAAAGAACCACTGGTTTAAACAGTCCACTACATGGTCACTTCATGGTTTACTTTAAAGATTGTCAGCAGAGATGCATTGTGAGGATAGACTTGGCCTCACCCTCAGTATCCCCTCATGCATGAATGTGTCTCCCCCAGGGAGCACCCCTTGCAGCTCCTCCAAACCTTTACGAATACGCTCCCTGTGGACAAACACATGTAATCCAATTAGAGCAGTGTAAAGGACCAAACACTCAATAATAGCTTCAACATGGGCAAGAAAACACCAGCAATGTGAAGCAGATGAATGTATGGTTTTGATACAATATAGTGCCTTTTGGGGAATTGAAAATAAACAAAGCAGCTCAATGAGGATTTAAGTTTCCATTCTTCAAGATTAAGAGATCTTTTGGGGACGAGTGATGTGCTCACCTGTCTTCAGTCAGACTCATTAAAATCCTCCCTTCAGTGGAGAAGACAATAAATGACATTCGCAACTGTGGGCTGGAAAAGACAGAAAGACATTCTGTTAGATAGTACACCACGTATAACATACATACTTACAGTAGATGCATTATCTGATACCTTATGAATTTATAGGCGAGGAGTTCAACAAAGTGGTAGATTTCTGTCCAGTGATTCTGCACACTCCCTGATCTAAAACGTGTATAAAAAAAATCAACAATGAAGAGAAGCCAAAACATTAATCCTTGTGCAAATCCCGAACCTGTATGAATAGAAATGGGTCATAATGAGGCGTGGTTCACTCTGAAGTCTGAGATGCTCAGGTTTATTATTATTCATGAGAATTTGTCCACATTTGTTATAATTTAGAGATATTTTCAAGCAATATTGAATGGAACCTGGATCCTATTGTGTACTGCATCAGCACTTACATGAGTGATGTGTGCGGTGGTTGCTCAAACTCCAGGAGTGGCCTGTGCTTTCTCTTGTTACCCCCAGAAATGTATAATGAGCTCGGCTACGTCATTTCATTTTATCAATGATATAACCCAGTCACAAATTTATTCCAGTTTGGGATTAGGGCTGCGTAACATTATTTTTTTTCCAATACCAGTATACTTTTTACCTTTATTTAATTTTAATTTTAATTTTAATTGAATTACTAGTCATCTATAATCATAAAAAGGAACAATATTGGTCATTTATTCCATGTTTTATCATGTATTTGAGCTGAAACAACTAAGTAACCTTCTTTATTGTTGTCTCATATATTATTCCATCAAAACTTGCAAGGAAAATATTTTTTCGGTACCAGTTTTCTGTACCTTTATTTCCGTGATACCGTTAGTGCCTAAGTGCGTAGCCCTATTTGGGATCAATACAAAAAGACTACTACTACTACTGAATTAACCAGAGATGGCCATGTAGAAGTAGCACTGCTTTCAAAAACTTTTACCCAGGTATAACTTAAAAGCATTGACACAATAGTATTACTCAAGCTACTCGAGTACTGAATGTTTGAGCACAAAAGAATTGTTTTGACTTGTAATCCATCTGATAAAATATAAACAAATGTGACAAATGCGGTATGCACTGCACGCCTCTGAAGTGCATCGCAAATTGCATGATTACAATGATTACACTTTGCTTTACTGCCAATGAAAGGATCTGTGCGTATTGCAATATTTCATATTTTTTAAACACCAGACAGTTCACATAATCATTTTACCAAGTCACAGTTCCTTGTGTTGTTAACAGTTTTCTATGGATTAACAGCTTTTGAACTCATCTGCTGACACCTCCGCACATGTGCTGATGTCACTTTATTTTATAAGCCGTGGACTTTTCTCCAAACACCTATTTTTCCATTGTTCCTGACACAAGTCCCAACACAGGCCGTCGGGCCAAGAAGCAAAGACATGATGAGAACATCTGGAGCTCATGGAGCAGGGGCAGCACATAGACAGGACAGTCAGTGTGTGGCCAGGCATCAGCACTAAGCTCCCATTAAGCAAATAGGCAATAATTAATATGAAGGTCCACTCAATATAACATATTTCTTTAATCCTGTTTTTCCCTTCAGAGCTCTGTCTGGAGTTGGCATTGGTGAGCACTGTAAGAAAAGTGGAAAATCCATCACCATCCAAAGAGAAAAACTGGAGAGCTCCTCCTGCTCAGTCATTCCAGATAAGAACTGGGTGGGTTCATGTGTTTGACCCACTTGAACCAAATTCTAGGTCAAAATTATTTTAAAGGTTTCCGAAACAAGTCTCACCTTGTTATTACAACTTATTACTACTTTGCAGGAAAATGTTCAAAATCAAAAGGATTGCACCTGTCCTTGAAATATGGATATATGTTGAAATATAAAATCCTGCAAGATACGGAAAGGTACTAGTCTATGTTATGCATGAGAGTAGAGAGACAAAACAAAACTAAAAAGAGAAAAAGAAATGCATTTAACAAACTGGCAGTGACATTATAACGGAAAGGTATAGGCTTTATTTGGAACATGTCATTGGCTGTATACATTTCTGTAAGGCTGTGTTAAAGTAAACTTACTTGTCTAAAACAAAGTAGAGATCAAAGCCACCAAAGCAGGAGGATGATCCAGTCTGCCCTGAGCCCTGGTCCCGGTCCTGTCCAGTAGAGCCAGCAGTGAGAGCCACCAAAACAGCACCAAACATCCACAGAGAGCACCTCCAGCATCGAGACATTATTCTCAACTTTAGTTAGACTCCAAAAAACTTTCTCATCACAAAAAGCTTGAAATCCCTGGCCTGCTCAGCTCTCTCAGTTAGAGATTCAGATGAAGTAGAGTACCGTAATAGGCGCGCTTCCTCGCACCAGACCAGCAGCCCCTTGCAGAGACCCACATCCGCGACTCTCGATAGGCCGACTGCGAGCATCACGGTCTCCATACGGTGGAGCAGTAACTCAGTGGAAATCAAGTGTAGGTCTATGTGTGTATGGCTCGCCATCTAGTGGCCATATTGTTGAGATGTAAATATCTAACTGCTGTTAAAGGGAAAAAGGTGCAGCAGGGGCTTGCGGCGCTTGCTGTCTCTCAAAAGGTGGGCAGGTTGGCCCAAATAATGGCTCTAGTGCAGGGGTCTCCAGCCAGTAGCTCGGGAGCTACCGGTAGCTCGCCAGCCCTTTCCAAGTAGGTCGCCAAAGGCTTTCTACATTTCTACACTTGATTCACATTTTAGATGCATTTTTGTTGTTCTGAGCAAAATATCTCCAAAAATAGCAAAGTATAAACTACTGTAATTTGTCTTTTATTGTGTTAAATGATCATCTTGGGAGTCCTAGAGGCTAGTTACACGAGATTCTTGCTGTCATTTTTGTTACGCAAAAGTAGCTCGCAAGGTTAAAAAAAATAATAATAATAATAATAAATAAAAAGACTAGAGACCCCTGCTCTATAATGAAGTGAAAAAAATAATGAAATATTTATCTGGTTTCTAGTTTGTGATGATGTTAAAGACAGACATTTCTCATTTCGAAACACCATTAAAACTATGAAAGAAATTATTCTCAGAATAAGATACAAGAAAATGTATACAAATTAAATGAATAAAATTGGCTTTATTTTTATGTCAACAAGCGTTAAGACTTGATTTGTGCAACTCACAGTGGACAGAGTAAGTTGTTTAACTAAAGTAAGAAAGAGACTATAGTCCAAAATAATAGTACTCAAGGAGTGAAGAGAAGAGAAGTGAAAAGTATTGTGTGATAAAATAAAAATTTCTCAAAACAAAAAAAAAGTACTACCTGCCCCTAGAGGGAGGGTATGTGCTCACATTTAGAACCTTTTGAAGAAGTATGATATTTTGCATCAGTGGTTCATTTTTGTTCAACTTGATTGTTTTCGTTCCGTTTGTTTCCGTTCACGAAAAGGTGAATCCATAAAGACTTTGTTGATTACTTTCCCACTGCCCCATAGATTTCACACAATGTGGATGGATCATTCTCCTTGTGCACAATGTATTTACAAGACGCTTTATCAAACACTGATACGCAGTCTGGGGGAAACTGTTTGGGAATGGAATAACTGTGGAGGGCAAAGAAAAGACACAATAAGGGTCAATATAATAATAAACTACATACTGTACTTAACTCAGGTGACTCAGTACTTACGATGAGCAGCAGGAAGTACAAGAGCAATCCATACATTGACTGTTTCTCCATGAAGACCCTACAGCATGCCATGTGCCATCAGCATCATCTTGACACTGAGTTTTATCTATGGGAGAATCATACACTTAAAATGTCAGAATAAACAACAAAAGTCAACATTTGAGATAAATATTCAGATGTCCTCACCCTCAGAAAGTGTTGGATCTTTAAACGTACAAAATCCGTTTGAAAGTGACACCACAGCACAAAACAAAGCCAAAGCGAGGTATTTCTGCACAGATACAAATAAACATAGATTTTCATGAAACTAATGGCATATTTGAGCTGCATAGTATGTTGTAAGGAATGATAATTCAAAAGGCTGAAAAATTAAAACAACAAAAAACAAAAATGAAGTCAGGCCTATCAGACAAAATAGCATAAAGAACTAACCATGATGACAATGTGAAAGACTCAGAGAGTGAGCGAGAGGTGATCAAAATAAACATTTGACCCCAGATACAGTAAGGTCTTTTAAACAGTACGTCTGAGGACCTTTGGAATTTGGGAGGGGTTTTTGTGAACTGGGCTACTGGTTGCATTATATCACTGAGGCCCAAGTCAGTCACATAAAAATAAGTTGCACATTAACTTGTGTATTTGTTTAATTCTAAGCTGATATTCACTGTTATTTGTAAGATTTTTTTAGGAAAAAATATTACACTTGTATACTTGTAAATGTGTACATATTCACAGATATGTATATTCCAGAGTACCTATATCTGGATTTCTTTCTTTATTCTATTCTCACATTTTATTATTTTGTTATTGTCTTTTAAGATTGCTATTTTAAGATTGTTATTTTTATTTTAAGATACTATTTGAGCTACTGTGACAACGCAATTTCCCTTGTGGATAAATAAAGTCTGTCTACGTCTACACATTCTTTGAGAAGAGAGAACTCTTAAACTATAACTTTGGGGGTCCCATGGGTTCTTTGGGCCTGTAACAGGGCTGCTACTGTACATCTGCTAATGTATATCTGTAAATTCACCATTTATGCTCCTATTTTGTTCGATTTTTTATATCTTATTCTATTTTTATGCATGCCTTATACTGTTTTATACCATTTTCCATAGTTTATTATTTATCATTATTACAAGTTTATTTTCCATGTTGCAGAGTCTGTGAAACCTTCATTGACAATGGCAATACATTCTATTCTGATTCTGAGGCACATGTCAAGGGCTGCACTAGTTAATATACAGTATGTAGGAGCCTAAATATATTTTTACCCTTTGGTATTAATTATTATTTTTGTTTGGCATTTGATTTATTACAAAATAGGTTTTGGTAATTTTGGTTCTTTTCATGGTTATAATTTTGCTCTAAAATTATTCATTGTTTGAGTAATATTTATCATAATTTTTAGTATTGGGTTTTGTTGTATATTATATACTTTACATTTTTGTTAAGGCTCCAAGTTATATATTGGTGGGCATCCGCTGATGCATTGTGGGAGCACAGCTCAGAGTGGAGCCACACAGTTTTTTGACTGCACGCTTTGCACCCCTTATCGCACTGTATATGTTGTTTTGTGTAACCTGAAAGAATACTCACTAAAGAGCTTTTAAACCACACTTTGGACTCATGGATTTTTATTACTGATTCACTGAACAACAATGATTTTGGATGTATTGGATATGCTAAGGGTACGGCTTCATTCACTTTTAGAACCTACAATATATATATATAATATTCAGAAAGTATATTCAGCAATACTTTGGAATCTCAATCTAATTATGCAGCAGTTCTCAAACATGTATCATGGTACTTCAGGTAGTAGGCTACTGGATCATCTGCAATTTTTGACTTTCCTTCATTAGTTAGAGAGAATTCCATTTACACTTTAATTGACACATTATTAGGTTAGGACAGGCTTTACACAGAAAAAGGTGAGTGCAAGGATCATAATAATTATCCTTTAAAAGCCTTATAACTTTAAGTCACTGTGACTCAGATCCTCTTATATTCTAATGGTTTACATGGAGTTTAGACATTATCTAGTCAACTTTTTAGTCCTGATTTGATCTCATTGGTACTTAGGTGGTCAAATATCTTATGAGAAACTTGGTGTGAAAAGAAATAGTATTTGAGTAGGCTAAATAAAGTAGTTGCTCTTCCCACTGTGACTAAATAGGCTATTTAAGTGACAAAATGTCCATGTTGACAAATAAAATATCCTTTAGTTTTGCATATTTCTATGGCTTCGCTTTTGTAATACCAGAATTAGTCCATGAGCCAGACCAGCCAGCGGTACCACCTGGGGTGAATAAACCTAAGTGCTACTGGAATGTTTATAAGGTCACTGTGTGATAGCCCTTTCAGATCGGTAGCTTTGTCCTTTTTTTTTAGATTCATATAAATTCACCAATTTCACCAATAGCCGTCAGTATAAGACATAGTACAAGTATAACACATAGCCGTTATGAGCTCAGAAGAAGAAATTGTTCTAATGCTTAAATACACAACCCACATTCATAAAAACACAAGGCACATTTAAAATCAATATAACAAACATTAACGGCAGGACACTGTTGTGGCTTTTCAGGGTCGTGATGCATTTGGGACGAATAACTTTTTCTTTTTGATAGAACTGCACAGAGGAACTCAAATGATATCCCTCTGTCTTCATCTTAAGGCGAGACACTGCAGGTGAACAGAGAAAAAATGTGATGAGTGACATCGATATGAAACTTTTGCTGTATAAACATTACTGACATAAATATGAGAAAACCAATGTAATGCATGTTTTGTTATTTTATGTTTCATATAAAAATTAAGGCATTTTATGCATAAAAAATATTATGCATACAGCCAGGTGTAAATGTAAGAGAAAGAAAAGACAAAGAACCAAGGCACTCCTCCCACACGACAATTCTCTATTTACATTTTCTGAAAAGCCTTTATTGCATACTGGTCAAGTTTTGGATCTGAAAATAAAGGATTTTTTCCCTTAGGGGTAAAATACGGTTGTTTCCCGACAGCCAGGTTTGTCCCATGGTTTGTCCTCGCTGTCTCACAACTGCCGCCCAGTCTGCTGCAGGAGGCAGTTCTCTGAGGCTAGTGACAGAGTTCAGTCTGGAGATATAATATATTTTACGGGAAGACAGCGGGAAAGAGGGGTCAAATACGGTAGTTTCACGGCCAAAGCGGGATACTTGACAGGTATGCTTTATTGTACTGGGCTAATACATATTCAAATCTATTAAAACATGTTTATTCCCCGGTTTCTTCCACACGTATCGGCGCAAACAAAGCCTTTCTCAAGAAGTGAGGACCAGCGACTACGTCTCCTCTTTAATAGAGGTGTGATTAGAAACTCGGAACATCTGAGGCAGTGGCTGCACAATTGAGTAAGGACACTCACAATTAAGTGACATCACCCAAGAGAGAAAAATAAGACAGATAAATAAGAACAATAAACACCGCTGCAGAAAATTCCTAAAGTCAATTTCCTCATTCAATCCAGGGAGTACAGTAGCCTTCAGATTATAGACTGACTGAAGCCACCCTGCGGAGGAAACTCATTTACATCTGCTTGTATCTGCCTTCTTGTCCTTTTGGTCATGACCCAAATCTCATGACCATAGGTGAGAGTAGGAACCAGGTCTAAACCAGGACTAAACCAGGTCTAAACCAGGTCCATAGGTGAGAGTAGGAACCAGGTCTAAACCAGGACTAAACCAGGTCTAAACCAGGTCCATAGGTGAGAGTAGGAACCAGGTCTAAACCAGGACTAAACCAGGTCTAAACCAGGTCCATAGGTGAGAGTAGGAATGTAGATTGACCGGTAAATGGAGAGTTTTGTCTTTGGACTCAGCTCCTTCTTCACCACAACAGTCCGATACAACGACCGCATCACTGCTGATCCTGCACCGATCCATCTGTCAATCTCACGCTCCATCCGTCCTGTTTTCAGTACCTATTTTCGGTACCAGTTTATTTTTTGATACCGGTAGTACCTTAATTATTTTCTTGTTTAACGGTACTCAGCCCTACATATTAGTTACGGAGATTTGTTCAGAGGGGATTTGGAATATTTTGTTATTAGTGAATAAATGTCTGAATAAAATCATATTTTACCTGGTTCTTGGGGCATTCAAAACCCTATAAATAGAAATTCAATATTGAAAAATCCCTCTGTTTGCTCGCCAGCCCTTTCCAAGTAGCTCACCAAAGGCTTTCTACATTTCTAGATATACTTGAGTTAAATTTTAGATGCATTTGTTTGTTCTGAACAAAGCATCTCCAAACATTTAGGTGAATATAGCACACCATAATGCAGAAACTACTGTCGTTGTCTTATGAGGTGATAACTACTATAAGCTACCATTCTGACAAGGCTATCATATATAAATACAAACTAGAGACATATAGGAAGTCAAAAATAACCATAAGAATTATTCACCCCAAGTGGTACCGATACACCACTTTTGGGCTCTGGGCTCAAGGACTAAATTGGTCAGTTTTTATTTAGCCTACGACCAGTGTTGGGCAAGTTACTTTAAAATTGTAATATATTCTATATTACTAGTTACAGCTTTACACTACTTTGAGTTACTTTTGGCAAAATATAAACTGAAAATAGTGAGAATAATGCCACCGCTATGCCACTGAGCAAAAGTGCAGTCAAAGGTTTCCTTTTCCTCAGTCGTCCACATTATACAGTGATTTGTTTTGATGATGACGTCAGCGACATGAGCCTCTTTCTTCACCAGTGTCCAACTTACTGCCTACAACTGAAACATAAATCAAGCATCGTAGGCAAAAATTCTTCAGTCTTCATCTGTACTCTGTAGTACCTCAATGGACAACTCCTGTACGACTGAGAACCTACACAAATAAATCAAGCAATTTTCTTTTTACTCTCTACTTGAGTAATCATTTGGTCATACTTTTTCTACTTGAGTACAGTTATTTCAAAGTAATGTTCCTTTTACTGGAGTACATCTAAATAGTTTTGTTCTTTCTTTCTTAAAAAGTGTTTATAATTTAAAAACGCGCCGTGATGAAGTTGCCAGGTTTGTCAAAATCACGCTCATTCTGTCCTGGAGCTGGAGACGGCGGACAGACCACAGCAGTATATATTCTGGCAACCCATCGTTACAAAGGTAATGCGTCTTGATTTCGCTTCTTTTGTACGATTCTAAAATATGCTTTAATCGAAATATGTGGCCTTGGTCTGCGGATATTTAAATGAGGTTTACCTGAAATGTTAAACACTTGGTGCATTTTGGGCATGAAACTGTGGCAAATAGGCATACGCCTTATTGTTAGCCATTAGCTGGTTATGCTAACGCAAGGCCAATCCGACAATTTTACAGACATCGTTCGCTTTATTTTGTACAAATTAGGCTTCATATTGTATATTTTAACCATCAACATGTAATACAATTCATATATACCTGAATGCGAGTTACTAAAATGCTATAAAGGATTGTGTTGTGTGATGTTCTGCTGTACTACTGACTATTCAATATTATGTAAATCCACATAAGCTTTTCTGTGTATCTCTGTATGGCGTCATCTCTAGTGTCGTTTTTGACGCTGCTTATTACAGTCCTACATTTTCAGGACACTTTGAGAACTGCAAACATTGCTTCTATATTGTAGTGACAACAACAGCAAAGCATTATTATTATTGTTATTGTGGCTCTTGTTGGTTTTCCTTCTGTAGTACAGTAGAACAGTAGAAAATGTTTGCCCAGATGAGCTATTTCTTGGGACATAGATATTCAGACATAGGAAAACAAATCTTTTGTATCTAATTTTGGTGACAAGGCTGTTTATTCCTAAACCCACACATTTTAAATTGCAATTTTTACTGTGATTCGGAAAGCAATAAATCGCAGATGTATTTCAGACTTATTAGGATCCAAAAAAAATTATATTCTTTTTCAAGTAATAGTTTTAATGAACACATTCTCTTTGAAGTCCACTGATGGTCACTCCAACTGCGTATGCTTTTGATTATTTTCTAAAACACCTTCTTCCAGGATTATCGAAACCTTCCTGGGGCACTTTGGTACCCATTTCAGAGAATGCATCGTGGTACAGAGAAGGATTTTCAGATGTCGGCAAGAAAGATGGCCACATCTTTGCTCTTCCAGTTATCGGCTCACGATCGAGAACTGGATTTGGTGTATTTGGACCATAGTTATGCTAAACCTTGGAACGCACACCCTGATGCCAGCAGTGCCAGGCCCACACGGACACTGTTTGTAACGCCTCGTCGCCAGCCCGAATCCTCAACGTAAGATCTGTTATGCACAAGGGTATTTCAAGTTACACAAGTCTAATGTTCTGTTATTATTTACAGAGAGCCTGAAACTTTGGTTGATGTGGAGACAGTCACACCGACCCCTGTTCCACTGTATGATAATCAGAAGGCTCTAAGTGTCATGAAGGAGTGTGAGAGACATGTCCTGTTTGCTCGTACTATAGCGGACAGCCCCCCACCTCCTGAAGACTGGGAGGAGCATATAAACAAGTAATACACCATCATTTACAATATGGCTCATTTCTATAATGATAATAACTTTGGTTGTTTGTTCTTCTTTTCCCTTCAGAGCTGGCTGGTCAGTTAATCAAAACAAATTGTTCAATAAAGTTCTTAAAGCTTTACAAGCTGAGCGATTGTCTCGTCTGGCCAATGAAAATGTGAGTGCTATTGATAATTTATTCGTTTATAGCTGTGATGTTATTCACTATTAATTCTTTTTTGTTGCCAGGCTCCCAATGAGCCTATTTTGCGAAGAATAGCAGTAAACAAGTGCGCAAGGAAAGTCCGACATGCGTTAGCGAGTGTGAACTGGGACACCAAACTGACACAATGGTTACACACAACCATGATTGAATCTTTGAGTCTTGCCATGTTGGCCGCTTACCTAGATGTTCTTCAGACTCTTAAAAGCAAGGTATTCTGTATATTACTAGGTATGAATTAATTATTTAAGTTATTTGATCAAACATTACTTATTTTATTTTGTTTGCCAGTTACCCTCACTGATTGACAGAATGTTGCAACACACAACCAAAACTGGATCTCCTACTGCGGAAGCACTTTCACTGTTACTAAAACGTCCTTGGGACCCAGCTGTTGGAGTTTTGTCTCAAAACAAGCCTGTAAAACACTATTTCCACTTCTCAATGATTTATTTAAATATACTGTGCAGTTCAAATTGATTTCCTTCTTTGTTTTAGTGCAAGCTTCCTGGTTCTCCTCTTATTCTTATCGCACCGTCAAGCCCAACTAATCCTGCCCTCTGTGCTACACGCCGGATGAGGTTTTGGCAATCCCAGCTGTCCTGTTTGGGAAAGGTAAATTACAAATGGCGACAGTGGCGCAGATGGTAGAGCGGGTCGTCTCATGATCGGAAGGTCGGGGGTTCGAATCCCTGCTCCTGCAGCTGCAGACTGCCGTTTTGTCTTTGGGCAAGACACTTCACCCACAGCCCGTATGAATGTAGTGTGAGAGTGATTGGTTGGTGGTGGTCGGAAGGGCCGATGGCGCAAATTGGCAGCCTCGCTTCTGTCAGTCTACCCCTGGGCAGCTGTGGCTACAATAGTAGCTTACCACCACTGAGTCTGGAGTGAAAGAATAATGACATGTAAAGCGTCTTTGAGTGTCCAGAAAAGTGCTATATAAAACCGATGCATTGTTACTATTATTAAATGTCTTGCTTAACATACCTGATTTTCATCTTCTTAAACAATGCTTCTGCTTTAGGTCATTCCAATACATAGTCATGTGAACAGTGGGGCCAATATTGGAATTACTCAGTGTCTGGAGCATATGCTAGGCACAGTGAGGGCCAAAGTTATGGAGGTATGGCTCATTTACACTAATTACTATATTAACACATAAAACAATTTGTGAGCTGTCGGAAATGTGCTTTTTTTCCAGGTTCATAGTCACTTTCCCCACAAACCTATCATCCTGGTTGGCTGGAACGCCGGTGCTTTAGTTGCTTGTCATGTAAGGCTTCAAGATCACAGTGGTCACATTAGGCTCATTCAAATACATACTATATGTCTGTTGAATTCTTCAGGTCTCTCTAATGGAGTATCTGACCGCTGTTGTGTGTCTTGGCTTTCCACTGCTGACAGTAAATGGGTCAAGAGGGGTAAGAGCCAAAAGCCTGTTCAGCGTTGATACTATCACTACACAGAACACAATTTTATTTTAATGTTTACAGGATGTGGATGACCCACTGCTAGACATGAAAACCCCAGTTCTGTTTGTAGTTGGACAAAATGCTTTGCAGTGCAACACTGATAGTATGGAGGAGTTGAGGGAAAAGCTACGGGCAGACAATAGTATGGTGGTGGTTGGCGACGCTGATGATAATCTCAGGTAAACTCACTATTAGCAGTTCATACTTTCTCAGGAGCAATTGCAAGTAATAAAGTTATTGATTCTGGTTGTTTAGGATCAATTCTGACAAGATGAGGTCTGATGGACTGACACAGACAATGGTGGACAGGTGTATTCAGGTGTGAATTTGAGACTCTAAATTCTGTTCTTAACAACTTGACAATTCACAGTCAGCAATGTTCACTTTTATGTACTGTTGCAGGACGAGATTGCAGACTTTTTGACAGGAGTCCTCACACGGGCAGAGGGCCATGGTCATAGCTCTGGAGAAATGAGAGATTTGGATACAGAGAAAAAAAAGAGGCCACGAAGGGAACTGCCTTTTGACTTGGACAG
The DNA here is from genome assembly GCA_900303255.1 of Lesueurigobius sanzi. NCBI lineage: Eukaryota > Metazoa > Chordata > Actinopteri > Gobiiformes > Gobiidae > Lesueurigobius > Lesueurigobius sanzi. The sequence continues at coordinate 13,640 of OMNZ01094210.1, forward strand.
AGGGAGACCCTCCTCTCCAGCTCTAAGAGTCCCAATATCCCCCTCAGGGTCAGAGGTGAGTGAAGGCAGCAGATATTATTTTATAGATTTATTCTATCATTACTTGATGTTTTCAAAATATCTTCCTACTTACTTGCACCCTCTGTGTGTTCTTAAGAGCTGCTGTAACGAGTACATTTGTCCATTTTGAGATCAATGAAGTCTTATCTTATATAGTCAAGCCTTATATTGCTCCTTAGTATCTTGTTGGTCAATATTATATTTTGTGTTTAGGATTTGTCTAGTGTCTATAGCAGTCCTACTTCCAGTCCCAAACCCAAGAACTCAAGTTTGTCTCCAGCACAAAAGTCCAGCCTCATCACAGCCACACAGCTTCTGAAGACACATATGCAGCGCTCAGGAGCGGTGCTAACCCACAAACAGGCCCAAGGTCAGTGCCCTTTGAGCTGGGTACATGCTGTTCTGCTGCCCGTGTGCACCAACATGTGATGCCTTTGATACCACTGTGCACACCGCTTTCACACTTACCCCACTTTTACTGTTTGTATAAACTCCAGAGAGTCAGTCATTCAACCTAACTTTGCCAAAAACACATTCTTTGCCAGGTTGCCAGACATGGCAACATTATGATCTGATCATAAATTTACATAATTGCATTGTAACCTTGAATGGGCAAAAACGGAGCATGACTGAAATACTCTTTGTTCTGTCTTTTCTCTTCCTACAACTTTCCTTTCTGGCTTTTTCTGGTTAATTCCAGCTCAGTTTGCTGCTTTTATGAAACAAAACATGCTTGTGAGGAAAAATCTTCCTCCTGGCTCATCTCCTTGTATATTTGGTAAGTATACCTATTTCACCAATCTAATTTTCTTAGCTTTTTTCTATTCTCATTATCTTTCTCATTGTCTTTTTACAATTCAGTCTAATTCCTACACTACATTTGATGTCTACAGTGTTTTCAAAAATGCCTGTTCTTAATAATAATGTGTTTATTTTCTTGGGGCAGTGCCAGTGACAAATGACCAGATGGAAAGTATGGACAGAGATGACTTTAGGACCCATGGAAAAAGAAGGCAAACACCGAGTCAAACGACAAACAAAGCTTCCAAGAGAGCTAAGATTAAGGTCACCATAGTTTCACAAAGCGAGTCCGTGAGTGGTGCCAACAGTCCGACTGCACAAGAAGGTGGGTGATTGTTATGTACAACACCATTATAGAAACATGACCTTGTTGAAAAGTCCAAACTTAGTAATATTCAAAAGAGAATCAGGTATTTATGTATGTATAATTTTATCACATGTTCCTTACTAATCCAATTTGATAATTAGCCCTCATTCAGAAATTGAGCTTTTTAAGGGATTATTGTCTGCTTATCTTTCCCTACTATCTGCCCCATATCTAGTTTCGGGAAAGCCCGTTACTGTGACTGTTGGTCAGAGTGTAGCTGGAGCTAAGGAGCTGTCTGGACTTCTAACAGGCCAGCGGTAAGTGTCTGTATGTGCCGCTCATTCAGTTTAGTTTATCATCACTGTGACAACTCCTATGCTAACCCTACTGGGCAGGAGTGTGTCTGAAGCAGAGGGAATCAACAACACTAAGCAGTGTTTTCAACAGTATTTGGGAGGCACGTATGACTTTGGGCTAGTCCTCAGATAGACGGGTGGTTGTGTGTGTCGCTGCAGGTCGGGTAGTGTCTCAGAGGTGTCCACAGGCTGCATGGTGTCAGGGCCCTCCGCACCAGTCCAGGCACAATCTACGGCTTCGGCCCAAGGTACCTCAGTACTGTCCTGACTGCACGGCTGTTTATGTGGCTAATTGCTGTTCAGCATTATCACACCACAACTCTTGAGGATTCAGATAATTTATAGTCAAATACTGAGCTGGGACATTTGAGCAACAAAACTAAACCAAATTTTGAAAATCATTGACCATCTCTTGCGTCATTCCTGTCTGTCACTGTAAAATCATTGAACCTGGCTTTTGATCTCGGATAGTGGGTTTGAATTGGGAGGCTTGTCAGGTTACGGTCAGGTTTGCACAGTAAGTGTTTTGATTGCAATTGTTGTAGTTGTCCATGAATTGACACCCGGGTTTCTTTTTAGGTCCTTCCGCCAGCAGTCTGCTTCACAGCTTAAGTTTCAGTCTCCAGGAGATTGTCACCAAGCCTCCTAGCCTATCCCCAACGACAGTCACCACTGGCACCTCACAGGTTTACAATTATAAAATAACATTTCCAGAAATGTGTTCAACAATGTGTGTCAGAAGTGACTGTACATGAAATGTTTCTTGTCTCTTCAGACCGGGGGTAAACCACAGAGTCAGGTCCTGAGCTCCCTTAGCACTAGCAGCAGCACTCTGCTCCGGGCCGTGCCATTGGTCTCCACAGGGTCCATGGGTAAAACCAGTGCCATCCATCAGCTTCTCGCCAATGGTGGTCTCGCTAAACTTGCCAGCAGTTTGCCCGGTTTGGCAACCATCACTAATCAGACCACCGGTATGTCTCAGAAAACCAAGACCAGGCGATCCAGATGAAGGGGATCTGATGAGTATTTAAGAGACACTTTAGTTTTTGATGTCTGTAAGCTACAGAGGAATTACAGTAGAAAGAACTGGACTCAGGGCTGCAGGACTAATCAATGGAGGAAAAAACTCATTACCCTTACACAAAACTAATTACAGCACATTTTTCCAATGCTGAGTTAATGTAGCAACTAATTTGATAACTTGAAGCAAATTGTGTGAAGGCAGGATTAAAGCCAATAATGTGAAGAGTATAGGAGGACAACGATGTCTTGTCTCCTGTACAATGTCTTTTGTCATTGTCATGTTACACTTACAATTACATCTTTGATTTCATTGCCTGAAACAGTAAACATATTTCCAAGCTTTGTCCCTGTTGTTTCAATAAACAACTCATGCTTTCATTGCTCCTGGTTTCATTGTTTTATTTTGATGATCACACACTTGCCTTTAAAATGTGTCTTCATCCCCTCTGCCCTTTGCTTTGCTGCACGCCACCATCACAACACATTGTTTTCTGTCTATAGTGTTTATTTTAAACACTTTAGTATTGAGCAGTTGTGTTTGTGTGTTGTCAGCGGGGCAGAAAGTGCCCACTTCTATAACAGTGACCCTTCATGGTGGGATGCCTACTCAAATGAGTGTTACTCAGTCTGGTGACAATGTAATGCCAACAAGCGATGGCAAGGTGTGTGCCTCTCGACTGTTTTACTTTGAGAAACTGCATCGTAAGGGCATATTTTGTACTAATACGTTTGTCTGTTTTACAGCCTTAGAATTAATTGTTGCTGATTGCACTGCACTGCAAAGACAACATTAAATGCAAGACGTCACTGTCCAGAACAGGTCTTGCCTAGTCCCAGTTGGAGACCAGTTATGTGCATCACTGCCATCGCTTCATCAGATGGATTTAAGAAAAGAAAAAAAATAGACATTCACCTGCTCTTTGCTCCAACTGCCTGAATCATGAAATCTGATTATTCCTGCTTGACTTGAACTTTTTTTTTTTGTCTTTTGTAATTACCTGACTGTAACCTATTTTTCCGCACGTTTGACGTCACGCAATTATATTGGATGAAAGATAAAGCGCTTCAGCTTTAAATGAGGCATATTCCTATGTTTATTGTACATTATGCCCTGCTCTCTGATCAAAATAAACTTATCATTTCCATAATTTATGTTGTTGTGTTACATGTTCTGCCAACAGGTGGCGCTCTAATCACTCATTTCGGCTGGAGACCGAAAGCGGCGGGCTGCTCGTGGTGCGTGGGTGATTTTTATGCACGTGTCAATAATTGTTTTGGGATGAAAAGAATGCTTAAAATGAATAACTCTTAGAATCTTTCGATGCAAAATATCCAACTTTCTTTTTTATTCGCATTCTACAGACTTATTGTATGCTATTGAACTATACTTTTCAGGGCAGAAACTGATTATTTATTGGCAATTGGTTTAAAAATAATTCACTTCAAAACAAACCTAGGTCCATTGATATAACCGGCTACACCGACATAATTGGAAGTGAAGTCATGTGTGTTTTATTCGTTTCATGCCTTTATCTCCAGTGGACTTCTGGCAAAATGCAAAGAACTGAAGGAGCAGGCGTTACGACGGAGAGTGACGCTTTGCTTCCTCGCAGGAACAACCATATCATCAAAGTTTTTCAAGCAGTTCTCGGCACAAGCTGAGAGCTCTGGCTGCGAGACAAGAGCCGAGGAGACACCGGAGAGAGGCTGGATTTAAACCCGCCCTCCGGAGGGATCTCGTTTCCCCCTAAACCTCCCATTTTCTCTCACTCACTCTTCTCTGCCTCTCTTCCCTCTTTCTATACCTTTATCCCTCGACTTTCGCCGTGTCCCCAACATAATCATGGGTCTCACGGCGAGATGTATGTTTCTACTGTCCTGTCTCGGTGTGCTATTGGCGATAGATTTGGACGCGGTTGACCCAGGCTACTATGTGGAGCCTGCTGCCACATCAGAGGCGATCGACTATAAGGATCCCTGCAAAGCTGGTGAGTATTTTCCTCCTCTGTAGCGCACCGTATTTCACCTAAGGCTATTTGTGAGAGTGGACAAACATGCCACGCATCTCGCAGCTTGGTGCCCACTTCTGGAGAGATGACAGCGGTGGATGTAGTTTTTAAGGGCATCAAAGGACACAGTGTACGTTTGTTTTTACTGAGAGACATAGTTTTGCAGTTTAAAACACTTACAAACAGCCCTGTGTTCTGGCCACATGAAAAGCCCGGGCGAGACTGTAGGAATGCATTGTGTGGGGATGCTCAGAAAGATTTGTGTTGCAAAAGTCATCTTGGTTTGTAATTGTTTGTAACTTGTTAGGCCTCTTTAGAAGATTGACGTGGCGAGCAGAAATTGTTTTTTTGTTTTTTTCACCCTCCAGATTTTAGAACCCCGTGTAGCCTAATCTCTCTGGTGCTTGTCACTGCTCAAATAAGTGCCTTTTACATGAACTGCTCCATGATTAAAGTGGAGACTGAGATCAGTTTACAGGTAATTATTCTATCATAAGTTTGATCTCATTGTCACTTATTGCCCTCATCATTCATTGTTGTTTTCTATGAACTTTACTATATTGCCAAATCCATTTGGGGGGATTTAAACAGATTGTGCTCTCCATTAGGGGAAAGTACTCAGGTTGTACACAGATTGTTTACTTCACTCTGGAGTGCAGAATCAGATTGTATGTGACAGTTGAATGGAGTCCATCGCTTCAGTCCTGGACTATTGACAGTAATGTAAAAGGCACTGTCAGTGTGTTGTTTTGTTTGGTGGTTTACATGAACATGCCTGGGGCCAGTCTCCACATGAGAATGTATACAATACAGTCAGAGGGACACTGCTTTGCTGTGTAGTAGAGAAAACATTACAGTACTCTGTGGTCATTGAAGATGTTTGTCTCTGCAGCACCAATTATGGCAGCTCTGCTGTTCAAAGTGAAGGGCAAATTAGGTCAATGATTCTTGATCTTTTGTGTGTCACTGAGGACTAAGGACACTGTGTGATGTCCAGTCTTGGACACATGTTTTACCCATCACTGGATATACTGAGTGTTCCTGTGTTTATAATTTCCTTTGTGTGCTAAGTAAATTTAGGGGTTTAAGGGTTAAATCATTGTGTTTCAAATGCCTCTGTTGCAGACATCAATGTGCATCTCACATTCATTTAACAATAACCATCCTTTTAAAGTAAACTTTTCAGTCATAACTAATTGAGTGCATATAATAAAGCCTGTTCTGGGACATGACAAGTCTATCATGGTCCTTTCATTACATTCTTATGACTAATTATTTAAGTCATGTTTCTCATGTCCTGCCTAAATGTGAATTAAAATGTTAGTGACTTGGTGAATGTATGTGAGGGATCTTCTTGCTGTTGCATTCATAAATATCAATGAAGGAGCTTGGTAATTAAGATTACAATATGAATACTGAGTGCTTCCAGAGGTGTGAACTTTCACCTGTGATGGTTTGTCCAAAGGCTAATTAACCAAGACCTGACCCCTTCTCCAAATATCAATGAAGAGTTTGCCATACTTGTTTGCTTTATTTTAGTAACATTTAAAAAAGAAAAAAATATAATCTTTCATAATCTTCATTCTCAAAGGTCTAAATACAGAGCGGCACTGATGATGTTAATAGTAACGGTAAAGTAATGGCACATATTTAGGAAGTAACCAGTGGAAAATTCCTTAGTTTGCAGAATTCCAAATTTGGCAGCTTCCCAGGAAGTCATTTAAGACTGTAATAATCCACAGAGATTAGATCTACCCATTTTGCAAAATGAAAAATGGATGAGGAGCAGGCACACTCATTGTCTTATAAGCCCAAAGTAATGAAAGGATTGACTTGTTTGATGCTTGCACAAATCAGGCATCTCATTTTAATTGTGAAGACTGACAGTTTGCATGTCTGTGCAGCGCTCTGCAAGCTGAGGCTTTGCTGTGGTTCGGTCCCTGTTATATTATCGGCTCAGCAGCAGACGGGCGACCTGAACATCCCCCTTTCTCCTGGGCACTCTTATGCAAGTCTCCCCGGGCCCCTGTGTCGACTCACACACTCAGACTGTAGGTCATTTACCTCATGCCAAGGGAAAGCACCACTGAGGGCGGAGACGGGGTAAGCCACAGCCGCTGCCCCAGCTTTGGCCAGCGCCCTCCAGGTGGGCGAGGGCAGGGCATGTCACAATTACACCTCCCTATATGTTTCGTCATTTCGACTTTTCGCATGAAGATGAACGATCGTAATTTTGCCGTGACTCTAGAACACTAAACACTGAAGGCATTGCTTGTCCTTTATTATGGATTTCAGGCTGCTCCCACACTGGGTTTGTTTTTACATGACAGGACCCCTGCTACTCGCCGCTCCACAGGGTACAATTCATTAGGGAGCCGGTCCACTGCAGTGATCTTGTGGTGTGTTGTTTTTGTCAAAGCAAATTTTTGTGCTTTGCTTGATAGCCACAATGTGAGCATAGCAGACTGGGATAATTATTTGTGCTAGATTGCTGTTACATTTGCACTTCTTACTTATCTACAAGTCTTAAATATATGAAGAGTATGAAGGCGCTGTTATGCATAACAAGTTAATTTCCACCTGGTAAGGTCTAACTACCACTAAAGGGTGTGGTGAAAACTGGCTGTTAATCTATACATATCAGAAAGAGTCGTTTAAACCTAAAAAGACAGAGGTTATGATGAAGTCCTCAGGGGTTAAACTGACAGTGTATCAGTAATCAGTGTCAAGGATGAGCTGAAATCCAATCTGCTAATGGGCTTGATGGAGTGTGAGATGCTCAGGGGGAGCCTGCTCCTCGCTGTGTGCCCTTTGGAGCTGGCGCCACACTCATTTGTCACATACAGCTAAGCTATGATTTAGCAACTCTATCGATTTCACTCGGCTAAGCAGAAGACAGGGCTCTAGTCGTCACATCCATTATTGTAGCGATACAAGGTTTATTTAATTTAAATGTCATTGTTTCACATTTTGATTACAAATTAGGGCTGCACAATATATCGGGAAAAATACAGTAGGTGATGCCAACACTCTAAAACCAAACATGCACGTAACTTGGAAATGGGCAGAAGTTCAGTTTTGGTTATAACTTTCCTAATTTAATTAATTTTTTGCCCTTGGTTTGGTTCTGATTTTGTTTTTTTGGAGTGTTCTTTTGACACAATTTGATGAAAAAGATATGTGTCTTTTTTCAGTATCGCGCAGCCCTATCACAAATAACAATAAATATGCCTAATATAGATTTATGATTTGGAACTTGTGAGTAGACACTTTGCCCCAGGTCAGCAATTGCTTTAGTGAAATGACCAGAAAGAAATTCAAGTGATGCTTAATCCCCCTAATGCAGAAGTCTATTGGCCTCTTTTACTATTTAAATGTAGCGTTTGTTACTAAACACCGGCTGTGAGAGGCGTCCACACACTATTGTGATGCATACCAGGTTTGTCCTCCTCGTACCTCATTATGACGTGTCTAAATGGCTCTATAGAGGCTCGGCGAGCAGAAACGTGGCCTGAGACCAGAGCTTCTAAATATAGGCCGGTGTTGGTGTCTGTATAGGCTTAGTATTGATGTTTGTGCAGGTTTCAGTGGCAGATGTCGCGGTCTGGCATTCACGGAAAGCGATTTATGGGAATAGTCCTGGAGTATTTGACACCGCGGAGGTTGAGGCAAGGGCATTACATGAATCAATGGGATTAATTTGATTGAAATCTCAAGTTTAATCTCCCAACTACACTGATTGATGGAGGTAGGCTCAGATAAGAGGGATTAAGATGGTTAAGATTACCCAAATGATAGGGGGAGGTGGATTTGACACTGCATTAGATACACGGTTAATAAAGCAGGCTAAATGCCCTGTTCATTTTTACAGTATTGTCTACCAATCTGTTCAGCTGTAATTCACAAAATAACGTGGCATAGGTTTTGCATCTGATGATAGATCGTATGCAGGCCTTTTCATTTATCCAGGCCAGTAATCACACAATATTGTATCATGCCCGGTGTCTAAAAATGTCTAACAGTGCCAGTCCCAAACCTGCATTATTAAAGAACATCCAATTGATGACAAAATTATTATTCAAATCACTGCAACCAAGGAGTCAGATGATGTGCAGCGGAAAGCAAAGATGTCCTCAATCCCAGAGCGCATTGTGTTCATAAGCCCTAAACCGCATGTGTGGATAATTAAAACGAGGAGACATGGGGATTAATTGACAATCCGTGCAAGTCTTTCCATAAACCTGCAGCAGTGTCTCCAGGACGACTGCTGCGCCCGAGGGAAGCCAGGGCTCTAAAGCCGCCGCCGCCGCCGCCGCTGGTGGTGCATTTTGCTCACTTCAATCTCAGAACAATGACAGTGTGGATTAAGCGGCGCAGTGGTGGATGATTAGGGCTCAGTCACGGCCAAAGAGCACGGCCTCTGTGAACCTCAGGGGGGTGGGCACCAGCCTAAAACTCATTATGGGTCACTGTCTGTAGGGCTGCGTTTTACACAGTGGGCATTCACGTGCCATGTTTCATATTGTTTCATATTGTGGCTGAGGACTGGTCACAAGCTTTTGGCAAAATGTATCTTTTTTTAAAGGCACTATACCTGATTTTTTCCTAGCAGTAGAATGAAATGTGTTTTGTCCCCCTTTAGTTTAGTAATTAAGATAAGATAATACTTTATTGATCTCACAATGGAGAAATTCACTTGTTACAACAGCTCTTAAGACAGGATCACACAGGGGGGGTGCAAAAAGTCAGGAAACGTGCCATCAAAGAAGAAAAAACAGGTAATAGTAATAATAAAATAAAAAAATATAGTAATGTCTCTTAGCATCTCTCTGTAAATAAACTACAAGCATCTCTTATGCACACTAAATAAGATAAAAAATAAACTCTATGTCGAATTGAGCGGGATGTGGTATGTATGAAATGGAGAACAAGAGTGATGATTGCAAGTGAATAATTCCTTTAGTAATTGTGGAAATAATACTGTGCATCTAAATATAAATCATTTTTGTCAATTCCATGATTTTGCAGGCTACTTTTCTTGCATTAAAACCTAAAAAGTGACCCCACAAGCTGTGAAATTTGCTTTTAAATTCATGTCAGTGAAGAAATCGTATTTTTAACAATGTGTTACGGAAGTTAGGAATGTGTTTGGACGCTACTATCAATTGAATTTACTCGCTTCCTCTTTCATTGTGCCTTTAAGTGTGAATGCGATTAAATCACGGTCTATATCTAATTACTGGCTCCAACCACATGAAACACAATCTGGTACAGAGTCCATTGTCTTCTTTGTTTACAAAATAGTGCTGTCAATTGATAAAAATAAAAAAAAATCAGATTAATCACACATTTGAAATTTGATTAGTAATATAATGTTCACTATAGTATTCTGTAAATGTTGCCGTTATTCAGCCACACGTGCGCTGAGTTGTAAGTTGAAAGGACTTTTGGTCACAACAAGTTAATATGGTGAATTCTTTAACCCAATCCTTACAGAATTATTAGATTCAGCATTTATGGATTTTCAGTTTGTTCCTTTTTTGTCAACATCAGTGTCGTATAGGACACTGCCCACCTGTGAAATGATCTCCTCAAATTCAAGAAAGTCTTGAACACATCCAGGAGCATGTACGCAAATAGTGCAGTTGTTGTAATACACATTTTTCTGATGTGTGTCGAGATTCCAATTAGTTTTTGTGATTCAGAGCACATTTTAACTGCATCAGGAGCTTTATAAGTCGGTCGGGGGTTTGTGCCCACTGTTGTTGTGTCCTTGGGCAAGACACTTCACCCACATTGCGGAGCGCTCTGGGTAGAAAAGCGTAGATTTTTTTTTGAAGACTGAAAAATGAGAGCTCCACCTTACACCATCATGTTGCATTTGAGCTTTTTGTAGTATATTCTTGTAATAAGTGCAGAATTTGAGTTGAATAACGTATTGATCTCGAAGCTTATGATCAAAACTAGCAAAGGCCTGTGACGCACTAATGCAGGTCTACAACCTTTTTTACCCTGTGAGCTACTTTTACCTAACAAAAATGGAAGAGAGCTGCTTATGCTTCGAAGAAACTTGTGTAACTAGAGGTGGAGTCCAGCTGTAGCCAAGATGACTAGTTTCCTGTTTATACTTTTACCATGTTTTCCTGAATATTTGAAGAGTGTGTTTAACATGAAACAAGGCTCAAACTGGCACTTTACAATTGTAGGAATATATGAATAATATTTAATTGTACTTTTTGAGAGGGAGGGTGGTATTTTTATTCACGCGTTTCGTTCCGGTGTATTTTTGTATACTGCTTTGGCAATACATTTTTGAATCTTGAATCTTGAAAATGCATCTAAAATGTCAGGCATATGCAGAAATATAGAAGTGGAAGTGGCTGGAGCTACTGGTTGGAGATCCCTGCTCTATTGGGTCCAGGCCCACCAGTGGAGAACCACTAATGTAAGGGTTAGCAGGTTTAAAATGAAGACCTGATGGGGATGGGGTATTTCCTTGCTTGCAGATGGTATTATTATATTACCTAAATAATTGCAGACTTTACAATTTTGAAGCAATTAATCTTCTAGCCCTAATTTATTTGGGTGAAACAGAGTATGATTTCCACCTAAAAAGATGAATAAAACATATTTTTTCTGTGGATCTCTTCTCAAATAAAACATTCTGTATTCTAGTTGAGACTGAGAGCTTGACTCATAGCATTTTTGCACAGCACTGCTCTGCTTATCCTCATGCAAAGTGAAAATTCAATATTTCATCGAATTGTCTGCACGGCTAAACATTCTTTTATGACAGCGACTTGTAATTAATTGCACCAGTACTGCCTGTTCTTTTCGCAGACACTTCTGAGAAACAAATTAAATGTGGGATAAAGGAGAGACCCGCTGCCTTGTGTGCGAAGAACAGAGCGCAGTATCTTGTGTGGCTGCCTCTTATCGGGGCTGTTTTGGCTGAGGCTGCTGTTGTGAGGGCTGTTTGAGAGCACCGCTCGGATTAGCCCGAAACGAATTGGTGTGTTTTGTCGGCACAAATTAGAGGATCCCTTTGACCTCTGGAATGTGGACCTGCTTGGCGAAATGCGTGTCCCATCTCGCTGCAGCTCATCTACACCTTTTCTCATTGTAGTCCTTAACCTCTCGTCCCAAGCGCTGTCACATTCAGAGGTTTAGCTGGAACCGCTCCTTGTGAACTTGCTCCATCTTGACTTGATAATCGAAAAAGGACATGGGCCAAGGTTTCTTCTCTTTGTTTGCTTTTGCGCTTCTAAACTTTTTTTTTGGGTCCAGCCTTTGTCCAACGGTTATATAAAGGTCTTGGCTAATTGAAACCAAAAATGTATTTCAGAGCTCATATTTCTGGTGTCTCTCAACATTGCAACTTTTGGAAATATACTGTGATTGTTTTTACAGTAATTGCCATCTGTAACACAACTACACTGTAGCATCATTCTACATTATCTGGACTAGGTATTCAGAAAGCCACTGTGTTCGTTTTTGTTTCTGGGTTGCTAAACCATTCTGTCAAAATTACACTCACTGGTAGCAACAGGTGCCATTTTTTCCACTGTTAAAAATACAATGAAATACCTTCTTAAATAATAATAATAATAATAATTAAATAATTTTGTATTATTTCTGGAAAAGTGCTGTAGTTCATACAGTAATATACAGTTGTGCTCATAAGTTTACATACACTTTTAATCTTTTGGCCATTTTTCATAGAATATGAATGATAACACAAAAGTCTTTTCTCCACTCATGGTTAGTGGTTTGTGTGAAGCCATTTATTGTCAAAGAACTGAGTTTACTCTTTTGAAATCATAATGAAACAGAAACGACTCAAATCTATCTAACCTTTATATGACCTTCAACAACTGCCAGGACAACTGTTCAGGAGCAAAGAAAAACTCACTTCAGCTGAAATACAGGACTACAGGACTACAAAATTTGACTCTGAACAAAATAATGTTTGTTTCAAGATGCACAATAAACTCATATACAGCTGTGCTCATAAGTTTACATACCCCGGCAGAACTTTAGATTTTTGTCCATTTTTCATAGAATATGAATGATAACACAAAACCCTTTTTTCACTCATGGTTCGTGGTTGTGTGAAGCCATTTATTGTCCAAAAAAAGCTGTTTACTCTTTTCAAATCATAATGACAACAGACAATACTCAAATGACCCTGATCAAAAGTTTACATGACCATCACCAACAATTTCCAGGAAAATTGTTCAGGTGCAAAGAAAAACACAAATAACTTCAGCTGAAATACAGGACTCTCTGAAAGAGACACTTTGTTTCAAGCAACAAAATGTGTAAACGTTTGATCAGAGACATTTGGGTAGTTTCTGTTGTCATTATGATTTGGAAAGAGTTGTTTTTTAAACAATAAATGGCTTCACACAACCACTAACCCTGAGTGACATAACGTTTATGTGTTATCATTCATATTCTCTGAAAAATGGCCAAAAAACAATTCTGCCTGGGTATGTAAACAATTGAGCACAACTGTCATCACAAGAGCACATCACATTAGTGAAAAGCACAAAGAAAAGAACACATAATCTCCTTTTACTATTCAAATGGCTTTTATCGGTGTGCCACCTTATAAAATAAAGTGGGTCTTAAATGGATGTACATTAGCAGAAAACATTCCCAAGTTCACTGTTTTGAAAAAGGGAAAAACGATTGCTTAAAGTTAAAGCAATCTTTGTGCGTCATTTCGTCAACACAGAGTTACATGTCTGGGGTTGGTTTAACTTTTACCAATACTTCTGCCCAACTGTTTGTGATATTGCAATCTTCAGTGCCACACATTACATCTTGTTATCATGCATTTGAGTTTATTCTGTTTCTCCCCCACGAAACAGCTGTTGTAAATCACCGCCATCTTTTTGGAGTTCTTCGCCTTAAGGGTCCCGTCCGCCTCCACCTCACAACCCTCGGCTCGCACGGGTCCCACTGCACATCTGCCTTCCCACTTCAGCTCCTCCGCCGTGTGGTCAAAGGGGAAATGCCTCTTTCCTCTCCTTACATCCTGTCCCTTTTCTTGCATCTATTTTTTTTTTTTAGCCTTCAAAACCGTGGCATCATTTTGCGCTCTCTCCCCTTCAGATTCACCCAGAAACCCTATAACCCCTATAGCCCCCCCCCCCCCCCCCCCCCCCCCCCCCCCCCCC
>OMNZ01094210.1:38654-84423 GCA_900303255.1 Lesueurigobius sanzi
GAATGATACTTTTTTCGATACTTATACTAAATTATTGGTCATCTACACAAAAAAGTAAATATCTAGATAAGTTTAAATGACCCAAATTCATCTTATTTATCTAAATTTGAGCTGTTTTGATGAGTTAAGATTCAGCGGCTCATTTGACCTGATTCTAACTTGTTCTAAGGTATTTTTTGACTTGTTTCAATAGATTTCTAGCCAAAACCATAACATAGGCAGTTTTATTTTCCTAATTCAAGTGAGATTATCTTCGAATCAGTAAAAATTGTCATGAAATAAACCAAATAATGTAGATGACAGGAGTAAATATGTGATTTTATTTGCAAAAACAGATAAGTGCCATTGACAAAAACCAACATATACTTGTAGTTTTCTCTTTTTGTAGATGAGATTTTAATGACCAGATTTTAGTGCATCAGAAATATGAAGTCACTTGTTATTGATCAAATTAATTCACCTTTAGCTTTACTGGTGCTACCTGTAGAGTACGGTAATACAAATTTAAAACGACAAAAAATTCAAAATGGAGATATCTGCTTTTGCAAACGAACTCTTCATATATAATTTAAAATTAGTAAAAGGAAAGTTTAGTCATAATTTATCTAATATAGAATCATTCTAGTGGTCTTTCGGTCCTGATTTGTGACATTTTTAATGAAAAAACGAATTGCTACAAGTTTAGTTGAAATTGATGGAATATACTGTGTTGAAATGGTTTTGTAAAGTATCTTAGTAATATCCTTATGAAATTATTCAAGGCGGTTATTAAATATTACAGATTTTTCCCATGTTGTATAGCCCTAGCTATTACACACTATCTTTGACACTTAGATTAGACTTTATTCTTAGATTTTACTTTATTGTCTACCTCAGTGGAAATTTGTCTTTGGTTCACCATTACAGTCACAAAATCACAACGAATCACAGCAGATGACAATAATAAATAGCACAGGCAATAAGTTAGTGATAAAACATTTCATAAAACAGTTCCATGTGCTGCAAGCTCCACTAGCGCTTGTTCAGAAGGCGTGACGCATTTGGCACAAACAAGCCCTTATACACCTGCTTTGTGCAGGGGTGTCGGACTCATTTTGGGTCGTGGGCCAATATTCACTAACCTGGCAATCTGGAAAGACCCCCGTGCAAACTGTCCGTGAAAAGGAGGGACAATCAGTACAATACTTTGAGCTGATTGGGACCCAGTCAGTACACTCCTTCCTAATTGCAGCTTTAGCCAATCATAGCAGCAAGTCATGTGACGTATCACCCACATCTAGTCGGGAGGGAAAGCACAAACATCTTTTCCATCTACAAATGCAGAAAGCGCTTCCCCTTGCTCTTTTTTTAAAATGTCCCTGATCTAACATTTACATGACCTTCAGCAACTGCCAGGAAAATTGTTCAGGAGCAAAGAAAAACTCACTTCAGCTGAAATACAGGACTCTCTGAAAAAATGTATTGTTTGTTTCACGATGCACATTATGTAAACTTTTGATCAGGGGCATCTGGCTAGTGTCTAGTTGAAAAGTGTAAACAAACAGGTTTTTTGACAATAAATGGCTTCACACAACCACTAACCATGAGAGAATAAAGGTTTTTGTGTTATATCATTCATGCTCTATGAGATGCATATGTTTACATCCCCTGACATTCTGCCAGGAGATGGAAACTTTTGGCCACAACTGTATATTGGGAAAATACTATTGGCAAAACATTTTTTCAATAAATTAATGATAATAATGAGCACTGTAATAATTCAGCTAATTTGATAGACATTTTAAAATTGGTCCTACAGCCCTACAGGACTGTAGCTTGATAAATAATAATACTGGCTTACACTTGTATTGCAAGCCTGTGTCACTGTCACCAGGGCCGTAGCCTGGACTTTAAAATGGTGAGGTAAGGTGAACATATATGTTTTGAATAAACATATGTAATTTAGTGCAATCTGGTATATTTTAGTGGGGCCCCTTGGTCCCTCTGTAGCCTGTGTTAGCTCCGCCCCTGCTCCTTTCTTTGAGCTGCAGCTTCTCGCTGAGCTGTGGAGTGGACACAAGCGCCAATACAACACTAAAAGCAAAAACCTTCACCAATAACGGAACACTGTCTGTATTTGTAGCTTCTATAATGGTACAATGTCAGAGCCCTCTGCTGGACAGGTGTGGATTTTTTATATTTAGTTTGCCCCCTAGTGGCTGGAGTGAGCATTTTGGTTATTTCTTGAATTATTCATAACTCATCACAGGAATGGGCTAGAGACTTACTTTTTTTTACATGCTCAGACATGTATGCTCTACAAGTGGTGGGCCAGATGAAATCATCTCTGTATGTTTGACACCTATGTGTAGAGCATACCTCAAACATGGGATGCTCTACACACCACCGATGATGGTCATTCAGTTTACAGCTGTCTGATAAAGAACATCCTTTATTCTTCACTAATCACCTTCCCTGTATTTTTTACTATCCTGTTTGTTTTCTTTTTATTGACCACTGTGAGATATCCAAACCACACACAATGATATCAAAAGCAAGGACACTTTTAAAGTCTCGCATAGACCAGTTGAAGAATCTGTGAACTCACTCCAAAGCCTCTGAGCTTCCTGATCATAAATAGTCTCTGGTTGGATTTTTATAAATCACATCCAAGTTCTGAGAGAAGTTTAGCTTAAGTACTTAAAGCTACTGACAACCTCCACTGGCTGGTTAGAGATGATCAAAGACTGAACAGGGCTGGAACTGCTCAGAATTAGCTCTTTGGCCTGGTCTATATTTATAATCAGGAAATGCTGCGTACACCACTTTTCAACCATTTGCCCTGGGTCTCATAGCTACAGCTGATGTTGTTGGCCATGTGGTCAGACAAGACTTTCTCTCATTTATCTGCAGGGCATTTATGTACAGAGAAAACAACACAGGTGATGACACCCATCCCTGTGGTGAACCCATACTGACAATTATCTCATCAGACACTGCTCCATTCGTGTGGACCCTCTGAGGTCGGTCTGTTAAAAAGTCTCTGAACCAGTGGATCAACCCCCCATTTACCCCCAAAGTGGAGAGCCGTCCCAGCATGATCTCAGTCCTCATTGGATTAAAGGCAGAGGTCCGGTCAATTTAATAAAATCTGTGTGAAGGCGCCCTTCTGCTGCAGCACTAGCCACAGTGTTTATGAGAGTCAGTGTAGTGTCTTCCCCCCTACAAGGCCTGTAGGCAAATTGTAGAGGGCCATGCTGGTTCTTCTTAGTTGCAACAAGATGTTTATTCTCCACCCTCTCCATACACTTTGCCAGCACTGAAGGTATTGCGACAGGTCGGAAGTCATTTAAGGTCCTAGATCCAGGCTTTTTAGGCAGTGGCTTGATGATGGATGTTTTCCATGAATTTGGAACAGAGCAGGTGTTAAGATTTGAACCAGAGCTGTCAAGACCCCCTTGAGCTGGGCACGTCACACCTTCAGGACATGTCCACCCAGGCCGTCAGGACCAGGTGCTTTGTGGGGCTTAATCCGGGACAGACAGCCTCCAACTTCTTCCTCAGATAGCTGAATAGGTTGGTTCCTGGACACCTTTACACAGACAGAAAGAGCCTTTTCTTAAGCGTCTGTGGAGCCAAAACCGCTGTGAAAGTTGTTCAGCACATTTACAAAGATGAGACTTCCCTCAGCGGGGCAACGTCCCTCCTGGCCCATTTTAGATCTACCCATCATTTTATTTAGACCTTCCCAGGCCTGATGGGGGTTGCCTGGGCAAAACCTGCTTTCAACTTTATTCATGAAATTATGTTTTTGCTTTCACCAGCTTAGATCAGAACTCATCTTTTTGTTGTTCTTTATTTGATTTTACGAATGGTGCAAGAAGTTGACACATGTTTCACAGCCAAGTAGCTATTGTTAGGACAGTTAACAAATAACTAAGGACACCATAGTTAAAAATACTTAAATTTAACAAAAAGGCTTTAGCTTTACTTTCAGGTCCATCTGTGCGACAGACGTGTGTCATAGACCTCTTGACCTCAATGAACAAATATGACCCCATCATAACAGCACATTTTCACAGTTTTTCTTTCCTTTTTAAGAAGTGACCTGCATAACATCTGATTTACATATTTTGTTTGTGAAATTAGTAGGGCTGTGTACCTTTGAGAACCTGGCGATGCGATACATACCTCGATACACAGGTCACGATACAATACGTACCTCGATACAGAGCCTTCTCAATGCAATTTGATTTGTTCTGTATCTAGGTATGGATATTTTGAGCACACCCCCAGAAATTGGTGACATCTAGACTGGTCTAAATCTATTGGTTATGTGTCAAGTTAACATGCAACTGGTGCCTTTTATTCTGTAGTTAAGTTTTGTGATATTGATTTAGTGAAGACAATATCACAAATTGCTAAACATTGATTGTTAAAAATCACACATTTCCAGGGCCGTATAATTTATCTGACCCACATTTCAAAATATCCCTAAATGACCATGACCTAGCTTCACCAAGCCAACTTGTTATTAATGCGCATTCAGTCCCTAATACGTGCTTAATGCTTATCATCTTGTTAAACTCAACTCTAATCTCCTTGTACATTCACTTCCAGCTCCCCATACATAACCATTGAAATCGGCTTGGCCTTGAATGCACTGAAAAATAACATTTCCCTGTACATTTTGCCAGAGTTTGACATGGAGTTTACATTTAATATCAATCTGCTGACTCACAGGGGCATCTTCCTGGACACCATCCTGCCACGATATGATGTGAACGGAGTCCGACCGCCCATTGGCCAAAGAACCCGATTGAGTAAAGGGGATATCGCACAGGCACGCAAACTCTACAAGTGCTCACGTAAGACCAACTTGACAAATGCTGTCTCTTGTCTTTTACATGTGTACACCAAACATAGCGGGAATCGGAGGTAGCTGAATTCTCCACTTTCTCGTCATTCACTATAAGAGCCCCAGCTGCTCCGCTATTGGGAAAGAAAAATGACAAACTTCTCATTATTCCCAATAGTGGAGCAGCTGGGCTTAGTCGGACCATGTTATTAGTACACATTGCTCCCCATAAAATGTAAACAATTTAGTTACAGACTTGAGGGAGTGGTATGAGACACGCTCTCTAAAGAAGCACATGGCCATGCTTTCAGTGAAGAGACAGTGGACTTAATGCTGCTCAAACAAACAGAATGTACTGCATTAACAGATGTGCAACTCAAGTAACCCTCTGTTGGAGTGATCTGTCAGACACGTAATTGTATGTCTGGAGTGGAGAACCAGACTGGCATTCAGTGAGCAAACCCAGTGACCAACCAGTGTGGCCGTAGTGGAAAGTAGAGGTCATACTGTAATATTAGCAGCCCAAAGGTGCATGTGTACAAGACGACCTCACTGAAGCGGCAGAGTGGATGATGTGGCACTCATTGTGGGGGTTGAAGTAGTGTTTCTTCTCCACGTGGTTTTGAGGAAAAAAACAATAACGTAAGAAGCTGAGATCTCCTTTTCAAGCACATTCCTGTGAGAGTTTGTCATTCCCAGTGACTGCTTGAGTGCTTGTTTAATGGGGTAGTATGCCCAGCTTTGTAACATTGAACTTTTAGCTCAGGGCTTTTAGTTTTATTGTCTATACGAACCTCTGGGGAAGCAATGAATCCGTACAGTTGGACAAACTGTTTTCTTTGGTGCTGCCTAATGCAGCCTCCAGGTAATGACACAGATGTATAAGTGATTATATACAGACACCTGTCTGTCTGGACAAGCCTCTCTTCTGCATCTTTGTCCTGCACAAGGTCCCCATTCACCATATAGCCCCTCAAGCTGCCAATAGGGCTTTGTGTCTAGATTAGCCAGTCAAATGGAGGTTGTATTTCTCTGTCGGTATGTACATAATGTATCAGATCTCAAAGGACTTAGTTATTTATAGTGTGGCAGGTTTATTTTCAGAGGTTGCTCAGAGAAGTGTCTCATACTCAATTCCTTTGTGTGATCATCATCTGGAGCAGAAGGTGGGGGTGGGTTAATATTATCTACAGATGTGCTTTGAACATTAAAGAGCTGCTCTTCCCTTCACATTCAGTGTCATAATGTCCGTACCAACCATCTGTCTCTGTTGCGAGATCTGGCTTTGCTTATAGTTCATATGGTAATGGCGTTTGGGTATTTTGGATGTGGTGGATATTTTTGTATGTGTGTCTTACATTTTCACTAATGCCATTCTCTGTAATTATTCGCCCAGGATGTGGGGACAGTCTGCAGGACAGCAGTGGGAACTTCTCCTCTCCAGGTTTTCCCAATGGATATTCAGCCTACATGCATTGCATCTGGAGAATATCAGTCACGCCAGGGGAAAAGGTATGAGCATATGGAAAATGCCACATCTACTTACAGCTGTTTAGACAAGTAGAGGTACAGTCTAGTGGCTGTTTTTTCTCCTTATTTAGCTCTCTATAATAAATCATTCTTTGTTTTTAAGATCATTTTGAACTTCACCTCCATGGATTTATACCGGAGCCACTTGTGTTGGTATGATCACGTGGAGATCAGGGATGGATACTGGAGAAAAGCACCACTCAAAGGTGTGTTGAAATTTGAGCTAAAGTCTGCTCAATTTCTGTGATTCATACTAACGCTGAAATGAATTGGGTACTCTATAAGTTGTATCTATATGACCAAATTATAATGTGTTGCTTTTGTCCATTTTGGTCAGGCCGATTCTGCGGGGACAAGCTGCCGGAACCCATCATCTCCACCGACAGTCGGCTGTGGATAGAGTTTCGCAGCAGCAGTAACTGGGTTGGAAAGGGTTTCTCTGCTGTTTACGAGGGTAGGCACCTCTCCTCTACCACTCTATTCATAATAATAGTCCAGCTTTTTGTGCAGCTGACTGAACACTGCTGGTGCTCTGGTTCGGCACTGCTGATATGTCTCTTTTTCGCTGCATTAATCAGACTTTGGCTCGGGTTTATGTTCAGTTCCATTGTTTCCAGACGGCGCAAAAGGATGATGCGTATTTGTGTGTGTGGGAGCGGAAGGTGGAGGCATTTCTGCTAATCCGCATTGCGTAAATGAGAGCAGGGAGCGCACATGTTTTCTAGAGGCATGTGCTAACGGTAATGCTCAACATTGTTTATATTGGTTGTACTATCACTTCTAGCCATCTGCGGAGGGGAGGTGAAGAAGGACAATGGCCAGATTCAGTCTCCCAACTACCCTGATGACTACAGGCCCAACAAAGTGTGTGTGTGGAAGGTCACTGTGGCACAGGGCTACCATGTCGGCCTTACCTTCCAGTCTTTTGAGGTAACTACGCTCACTAACTAACAGCATACGTTTTGCAATGTGAATCTATATTATATACACGTGTCCTTGTTCTAGATCGAGAGGCATGATAGCTGTGCCTATGACTATCTGGAGGTGCGTGATGGAAATTCAGAAAATAGTCCTTTGCTGGGTCGCTTCTGTGGCTATGACAAACCCGACGACATAAAGAGCAGTTCTAACCAGCTGTGGATGAAGTTTGTTTCTGATGGCTCTGTGAACAAGGCTGGTTTTGCTGCCAATTTCTTTAAAGGTCAGAGTTCAAATCTTTTGCACGATTGTCTAATAGAGTAGTCAAAACACATCGCTAATGTTCTGTAGCCATATTTTCTTACTAAATTGGCTTCACTGTTGTTTTATAGGGTTATCCTCATAAAATATCAAGGAGGAGGCCAGAGAAAAGTGTTCTAACATATCGTTGTGTTTTCAGAAATGGACGAGTGCTCCAAGCCGGACAATGGTCGCTGTGAGCAACGCTGTGTCAACACACTGGGCAGCTACAAGTGCGCTTGTGACCCGGGCTATGAGCTGGCTGCAGACAAGCGCAGCTGTGAGGGTAAGTATAGGGAGAAATGTTACTAACCCCGCTCAGCATGTAATTTCAGTGCTAAAGCATTTACACCCAAATACAATAAATACAGCCATCCCAGCTAGGCTGAGTACATGCCCACATTAGTGTCCAGGCTGCCCAGGCACTATCTTTTAAGGATTTGAGTCACAACAATGCTATTCTTATCCCAAATTATAGGTTTAAGATCAAATGACATGTTTGATCATGTCTGCCCCTAGAGGAAGTTGACTGCTACTACACACTTGTCCTCAAACGCTATCACATCACTTTAGAGGCTGCTGATGTGAAAGTTCTATAATTCTAACATCCTGCAACCCTCTCCAAAACATACTTTAACTTTGTTCTCCTCAGTAAATTATTCAGGTGATCTAAATTTTACATTTATTATTCGTAGTATTGTTATGCTTGCTGGTTAAATGGCTGAAAATACCCTGGTTCCTAACAGTTGTTGTGGATTTGGTGTTACATAACACACTGAGAACGTGTGATCGCACAAACAGGGCAGGCACTAATCTGATTAATGCAGGACACAGGAAGTCTATTCATGTCCAAAACCGTGACTGTAAGAATAATACATGTGCCTGGTCAGCAAATCTCACCGTTTGTTTGTCTGCATGTTTTAAAGCGGCCTGCGGCGGCTTTATCACCAAGTTGAACGGCTCGATCACCAGCCCAGGATGGCCTCGAGAGTACCCCCCTAACAAGAACTGTATCTGGCAACTGGTGGCCCCCACACAGTACCGCATCACTCTGCTCTTTGACGTCTTCGAAACCGAGGGAAATGACGTGAGCACTGGGCCTATTTTGTATTGTCACGGGGTGGGTTTGTTCTGTGTTCTTCCTGTCTCTGCACCTCACAACTCTGATACATAAAGGAATAGTTCATAAGAATAAATAAATCCTAGGTCTATTGATCCTCACATGCATTGTTTGTTACTTTTTTAGGTGTGCAAGTATGATTATGTGGAGGTTCGTAGCGGGCTCTCGGCTGATTCAAGGTTACATGGGAAGTTCTGTGGGGCAGAAAAACCAGAAGCGATCACCTCTCAGTACAACAACATGCGCATTGAATTCAAATCTGATAACACCGTATCGAAAAAGGGGTTCAAAGCACAATTCTTTTCTGGTGAGTTGGGATCATAACTTTTGTTTATTTACTATTATGGGACAACTGTCTGTGAAAAACCCTGAAAAAGATGTGCCTGTTTGTTTCCTCAGACAAAGATGAATGTTCGAAGGAGAACGGAGGCTGTCAGCACGAGTGCGTCAATACCTTTGGGAGCTACAGCTGCCAGTGTCGCAGTGGCTTTGTGCTGCACGAAAACAAACACGACTGTAAAGAGGGTACGGCACATAGACAAAATTATATTATTATTTGTTTGAGAGACACTTGAGCCATTGGCATGCAAACTGCTCATGCTGGATTGTAGCTAGAGGCCAACTGTGTTGTCCTGCATTCACACTCACATTTACAAACCAGTGTACAAGGACACTGGAGCAGGGGTCTCCAACCTTTTTTACCTTGTGAGCTACTTGTAACTTTTCCGTAACAAAAATGGCAGCGAGCTACTTATACTTCAAAGAAACACACAGCCTCTAGGACCGCCAAGATGATCAAGATGAAAATTACAGTAGTTTCTGCTTTAGACTTGGCTATGTTTGGAGATATTTTGCTCAGAACAAGAGAAATGCATCTAAAATATGACTTATCAAGCATATGTAGAAATGTAGAAAGCCTTTGGCGAGCTACTTGGAAAAGTCTGGCGAGCTACTGGTTGGAGATCCCTGCACTGGAGTCAAGGGGGTGAAGTGTTTTGTCCAAAGACAATGACTGGATTGATATACATTGGCTGGAGCTGGGATCAGGCATTCTCAAGGTGGTACAGCCATACCACCAATTACATTCTAGATTTTGAGTTAAAATATGCTTTTGTTTCAGCTGGCTGTGATCACACTGTCAACAGTGTAAGTGGCACCATCACAAGTCCAAATTGGCCCGACAAGTACCCCAGCAAGAAGGCCTGCACCTGGGCACTCACCACCACTCCAGGACACCGGATCAAAATTGTATGAGCTCTTAACGCTTTCTGTTTCCACCTTTTGTGAACTGTCCATAGTCAGTTCATTTATCAGTTTACTTTAAAGCTGCATTGTGGGACTTTTTATGCGAAAAAAAAAGAAGAAAACTTGATATTCGTGCGTATTTGACCTTTTAGTGGCCCAGTGGCTGAAGATGGTTCCATCAGCAAAGAAAACCTACCAGAAACCACTTTTTTTTTTTTACCTGGAGCGCCATACAGGCCGCTGTGATGAAAAGTAAAGGCGCCATCCAAGCACCCGCACAGCCGCTGGGTCACTAAAGGTCAAATCAAATACGCACAAGTATTAAGTTTTATTCACATAAAAAGTTCCAGAGTGCACCTTTGAACATATAACACTAATGCAGTATTGTTAAATGTTGCATTATTTCCTCTAGGCCTTTAATGAGATTGACATGGAGGCGCACTTGGAGTGTACTTATGATCACATTGAGATCTATGATGGACGAGATGGAAAAGCCCCCAGTCTGGGTCGCTTCTGTGGCACCAAGAAGCCCCCCCCAATCACTTCGAGCAGCAACAAGCTGTTTATCCGCTTCTTCTCCGACAACTCTGTGCAGAAGAAAGGATTCGAAGCCTCTCACTCTGCAGGTAATTAATGAATCCAGACATTTTCTCCAGCTTTTTTTATGTGTGTATTTTATTCTGCCATGTAAAGTGTAATAATACTTGAAATGACCAGTGTTGAGTAATTTGTTTCATTCTGTACACATCTAATACAGTTTTGTTGTAATGTCCGGAATAGAGTAATAAACATGTATTTGGTCTTGCAGAGTGCGGTGGTCGCCTAAAGGCAGAGGTGAAGACCAAGGATCTGTTTTCTCATGCCCAGTTTGGGGACAACAACTATCCGGGGGCGTCAGACTGTCAGTGGGTCATCTCTGCAGAGAAAGGCTACGGAGTGGAGCTCATTTTCCAGACCTTTGAGATCGAGGAAGAGGCGGACTGTGGTTACGACTACATGGAGCTGTTTGATGGGGCCGACACCAAATCTCCACGGCTGGGACGCTATTGTGGCTCAGGGGTAGATTCCTCTAATATTACTGTGTGAAAAACACATCCAAGAACAAGAGAGTTACTGTAGTTACCATTTGATCATTCACACACTTTCTTAGTGCCTTTAGTCACTTTGGACGATGCATTACTGTGGAACTAGTCATAGGTCAATACCAAAACTCTGTGTGCGTCACAAGCATTTCAGTCCCCAGCAGGGAGCTATAACTAACTATTAATCACTAATGCTTGAACAAATCGGCCTGAGGGGATTTAAAATGGGAGTTTCTTTAGGTCAGAGAGCAGCTTGATTTCTTTTACACACTTCAGTGATAAGCTCTGGCTTTTACTCAGGCTGGCTTTTGTGCATCAGAACTGAAAGGACATAACATCCTCCTGCCCCCAAGGAACTGCTCCTTAATCAAGTTTCCTTTTATAAAATAGTCTGAAATCAACTGACACAGTTTCATCCAAAGTAGAGTAAAACTCATTATGCTTTATTAAAAGCCTGAGTAGTAGCACACCTGCCTTCTTACCGCTACACTTTTTTGCACTTGTCAAGGTTCTTAGCAGGTAGTCTGGTCTTAGTTCTAGTTGAATGCTTCACAGAACTAGCAAGTTACTGTATATGACTGTACTGCTCTGTGCTTTTCCCCAGCCTCCAGAGGAGATCTACTCGGCTGGTGACTCCATTGTGATCAAGTTCCGCTCTGATGACACGATCAACAAAAAAGGATTCCATGTGCGCTACACCAGCACCAAGTTTCAGGACACGCTGCACTCTCGTAAGTGACCAGCGGGGGCCGGAAGGGGCCGCGCGGGGCAAAGGGGCAAACGAAGGGGCCCCCCAGGGAGGCGCCAGCCTGCCGCTCGGACACCTTCGGCCACCAAGATGAACCAGACACGACAAAACAGCCGCAAGACCACCAACCGCACCTCAGCTCCTAGGGGCTCTAGCTCCCCCCACAGACTGTGAGGAGTAAAGCCATTCTGCAGTTCACCTTGTTTTTACCTTTTTATGGTTAGGATTGGGATGAGAGTGTGAATGTCTGCCTTATGCAGACTGCAGGGGGAAGTGTATTGACCCCTCAGTTATTTTTTTAAAGCTTGCCTACTAGTGAGAGGCAGAGCAGAAACCCGTGGATTCTCAGGACCTGTAGGAAGGCAAGCATCAGCCGGACAGATCCCTGCTTTTGTCGGGCCTGTCCTCCACATTCAGGAGAGGAACAGTCTTTCCCTTTGAATAACTCTCCTTCCTTACTCTCTCATCCCCTTGGTCCAAGGGTTTCTTTCCATGAGGATTTGAGGACATGACTTGATGAATTTTGATACTGTATGTCAGTCTGCATGTAAGGAAAGAAGGAAACTGTACAGTGACAACACCAGCATTTGTATTTGGCATTGTCCTGGCAGCCAGTGGCAAGATTCTCATTGTTACCATTAACAAGGAATTTAAGGAAGCAATTATCTTATTAAAAGACTAATACTGAAATGTGGTCCATGTCTTCTGGTTGGTAATTGCTGCCTCATGACTGACTTCTCCTGTACCTCCATGTATAAAGTAATGTGTGTGATCTTACAAAGGGAACATGTGCTTTTCAGCTTGAATCAGTTAGCACTTTACAGTGAATTGTTCCAAAATTAAGAGCTTATGGATTTTTGTGAAATGCAATGCCAGTTCACTTATTTTTAAATGCATTTTATCTCTATATTTGTTTTTAATTGCTACATTAATTTCCTCAGGCGTACTTGAACATGTGCCCTGTTACATGGGGTAATATAGGTATGACTTATGTTTCAATGTTGACTTACAGTTCTGATGTAAAATAATTTCTCTCCAGAGAAAATGCCTTTCTTGGTACAATGAAGTATTTCTCAAGAACCAAATGAGCCTCGGTATTTATTGTTAAAGTTAGTAGTTACATAAATGATGTATAAATGGAAAAGTACTGTTGAAACTAGCCCTATAATGCCTTCTTGATGTATAGCCATTGGTCTATGTTGAATACACTATGTTGCTCACTGACTATTTCTGTTTATTTCTTACTCTATTGTGTTGAATACCGTTATTAGATTGCATCATGTCACTATTGAGAAATCATGAACTGTTATAAATGTATTGAAATTTAAATTACAATTGAAAGAAGTCCGTACTTGGAGGCATCCCAGGACACTTGAGCAGGAGGAGCAATGGTGAAGACTAGGTATCTATACAGTAGATATTCTGGAGACAAAGAAAAATATAATATAAATGTGCCATCTGGATTATATGAACTTTCTGCCAATCATCTCTATTCATATTGTTAAATGGAAGAGGATTTGCTTCACTATTTCAAGAAAACTGTATATGACGTGTAATTCTAATCATATTTATTTATTGTCATCACCCTTCTCCTGCTTTCAACATGGTTTCATCAAAAGCATACAAATTGGCACCGTAAATTGGCATAGTACTGTAAAAGTTTTATCTAGGACAGTCACCTGTGTTTAAACATTGATGGGCAGCAGTTTAATGTAAAAAAAATTAGCCTAGTCATATGAATAATGTATTTCATTCATTCAGTCATGCCAACTTTGAGAAGCATGACGGTAAGCAAATCAAGCCGGGGTTAGAGTTTATATTGTGCTGTTGTTGCCTCCAAATGAATAAAACAAGAAGGCGGAGTTTTCACAAGGAATCACCCAGAACCAGATGATTTATTTGACGGTTACAATACAAAAAAAAGCCAATTTGTCAGTCTGTCCTCAACCATCATAGTATGAAGTTGCTTGACGATGCCCCATCACAACTGTTTGGGGCGTAGTCGGTGTAGCAAATTGATTCTGACTGGTGGTACATACTGTGTCGGAATACAGTGAGAAATACTAGGTGCCTTTTAGTGTGATGGAGTGGAGGGCAAGTCGAGGGGAAAACCTGAGGAGCTGACGAGATGTGTCACTCAGTTTGTGTTGATTGAGACCTTTAAGAGTGAACATCTTCACCCGAGAAATACAGGGATTTGAGTCAAGTCAAAGCAACAGCACGTACACGTGTAACAAAAGGGTACATCATTTATCAGCTGTGCTTTTGCTGTTGAAAAGTCACACCTACACAGCCGCGAACACAAAAAGGACACTAATTTGGTTGTTTCACAGAATTGCAATGACTCATGAAGTCAATCCAGAGACGTCAGAGTGCAACACTCCACCAACAGCAGTACAACAGTAGGTCACAGTACAGTCAGCAGTTCTACAGACTTAATAACTCCCATTGATGAAAAATGTGACTCAGTCTGTGTTTCCAAAACAGTTACTTAATCTCTGTGAACTCTACGGGGAAGCTGGAGGCAAATTAAAACAACACTGTTACTCAGCTCAAAACCACTAGTCATATCTGTATACAGTATAAGAGTACTTAAGTATCCTGCAGAGTTTATTTCAGTCTACATTCATGAGGCATACTTTTACAGTAAAACCTGTCTGACATCTTTGTGCTGTTTGGAAATTGTGTTTCTCCAGTAAAGTGAAGAACATAGTGCTTGTAGTTTAGAGAGACTCCCTCTGCATGACATCAGAGTAAAGACAGACTGAGGTTATGTGCTGATAGTCTGCCAGGCTACGGACCCCAGCTGTCCTCCTGCCCAGTACAGAGCTGCGACCAGAGCAGTGGCAGCCGAGACGGCAAGGCTGGCCTTCACCACAGCCCCTGGTGGTCTGCTGAAACTGGCAGGGGCTATGAACGCCAACATGGCCACAGTCACCGTGAGAGTGAAGAAAATAGAGACAGCTGTGTTAATGGCCACTATTTGGCCAAACTTGGCAAAAGGCACAATGACACAAAAGAAGAGAGGTATAGTTGAGATCACTGTGGTGATCGCACTAGAGACTATAGCAACGCCCACGTGGTTTACTGCCTCCACTGTCCGCCTCTGTCTCTTCATCCAAGCCTCCTGTGGAAAAAAACAACAACAAATGAGCTGGCACTCAGCTTCGTACAACTTTATTTACACAAATGTAAGCAGGTGGGAACACAGTAACAGAACAGGTAAACAAACGTCTTACTAATGTGCAATCAGCAGGCACACTCTCTGTAGCCAGCAGGTATCCCTCAACCAGGTGCAGGCAGTAATCAACAGAAGAGCCCACAAGGATAGACAGAGAAATGGCCTCAACAGCTCCCATCTCCCAGCCAAGCCAGTACATTACTGCCACCACCAGACACACCACCCCTGCCAAGAACACAGTCTTACAATGAGACAACTTGATAAAACATTCATCTATTGATGTCTAATCTCAAATCAGCTTTTTAAATAAATTTACCTAAAATAGTAACAAGAACTGGCAGCAGTAGAAGCAAATGGGCAGTAAATACAGACACAGCTGCCACACAGATGGCCAAAGACAGCAGCAAACTCCAGAGGGCACTCTCCACACCTACAAACAGACAAGAGTTTAATTCTAACTATCACCCAACCACAAAGAGGCAGGTAAAAAACAGGATTTCTGAGAATTTTGTGGTAAACAATCAGATGTATTTCAACAACATGTTGTTGCTCTGGGCTGTTTTGCGATTATAAGCTGTGATTGGCCAAGAGCTAGACAGTAAACATTCCCTTTATGTCAATAAAGCAGGTAAACACTAAGTAAAAATGGCAGGTCGTGGGTAGATGATTTATAAACACATTCTTCTGCGAGTTGCTTTAGGGTCATGTGTGATAAACAAACCACATTTTACCAGAACTGATTACTTGTACACCATGTATGGATAGGTCTGCACAATGTTACCAAACATCAGAACAATTGCCAGTTTCTGAATTCATCAGTTTCTTGCATTCAGCAGTTACAATACAGGAAGGTAGGACAAATCCAGGCTACAGCCGCTCAGTTAGTTTAAAGGAAAGGAATATACAGCACCAAAACTTGCTTCACCATCAAATCTATAACGTGATGTAGGTTTTTGTGCTGTATATTCCTTTTCTCTACTGCTGTTCACATTGTAAACCTAAGCAGCTGTAGCCTGGATTTGTCCTATCTTCCTGTATTGTAACTGCCGAATGCACCTGGAAACCATGGCAACCAAGTTAATTCAGAAAGTGGCAATTGCTGAAGCTATATCCATATTGCAATACATACAATAATATATCAATATCCATGAGCTGCTCCATCTGTTTGAGGTTAGTTTAAAACACAATTCATAGTAACTGAAATGATTGGGAAAAAGTTTAATTTAGCCTATTTAGTTTAGTTTAGTTTAGTTTGCCTAGATTTTTTAATGGAACGTAGTGTGTCAAAATTGTCTGATAATTTATTGCAATAATAATGTTGCAGAAATATTCAGCTGTAGTTTTTTTCCCCCTTACATTGTACCAAAATGACAACAACATTGAGAGTAATATCATGACATACCTATAATCTCCATAAAGATTTGTTTCCAGTGCTCACAGGTTTGGAAACCCCTTTGCAGAGCAGAGGACCGTGGCAGTGATGCGAGCTGTTCTTGTATAAAGTTTTCCCACTGGAGAAAGTCTGAATAGGTCTGGAAGGAGGATTTGCCCTTGTATGTGGTCTTGGAAATGGACAAAGAGAGACTTAGGATTGCATGAGTGAAAGTAGCTCAAATGCTGTGCCCTTTGAAGCAGATAATGAGGAACTTACAGACTCAAAAGCCATGGACAACCAGCGAACCTTGCCCCCATGCATCCCCACTGCTCCATGGGACAACTGTCCCGGGAGGAGGTTAGGTTCAGGCAACGAGTGGCACTCGGAGTGGAGCAGCGGCAAGATGGAGGATAGTTTGTTACCTAAAGTAGAAAATTAGAAAAAACAGAGATCTGAGGTTAGGTGTCAATAACTTCTTTCGAAAAGTGTAAAACTATACTTGTTTAACTTGCTGTTCACAGGGAATCTAATTTACAGTATATCTGTATTCAATTATGTTCTGCTCTCTTTCTTCGATTAGGTTTGTCACAGCAAACTATTTGTTTTGGAAGTAACTGAGAGTCCCTTTCTTTCACAAGCAACCACATATGCAAATGCACAGCTGAACAACACACTAATGCCATCACTTTTTGATGGAGAAACTGGCTCGATGTAAATTAAAAATTGACAATGGAAAGCAGGGAATGACAGAAAATAAATAAATAAACTTTCTAATTAGGAGCAGTATTTCACACTGATTGATTGTCTCTTACCTGAAGGTAGACACTGGGCTCCCCCTGGCTTCACAAGCTGTTTGTTCGCACTAATAGCTTTACAGATTTTGCAAAGATGCCCCATCTCCTGGAATATATCAAAATCAGGATCCAATATGATGCTGCCCTTTGGAGATAATTAAACACAAAACCTGTCATGAAACTTTAAATCTGAAACAGATTGCTGTTTTGTGCAGGTAAAGCTCACCAAATCTCCAATAACATGGTTGTCCCTTCGTTCTGTGCGGTTGATCCCCAGAATACCAAACACAACAAATACCATCGCCCCCGTGTCAACCAGGGGACGCACTGCAGGTCGGCCACACACACCTCCAGTGCACGGGTTGAAGCCTAATGTTTTGGATGGGTTTACTCGAGCAGATGAAGAAGGATCTGTGAATAATATTAGATAGTAGATGTTATTTGGGTAACCTTTATTATTCAAAAAGCATTAGTACCTAGCTCACCTTTTGGAACAGGAGCATAAAAGCTTCCCTGTGTATAGCCATCAGGCCCAGAGCTGATGTTACAGCCAGGTGGGTTAACACACACTCTGCTGGGATGAGGTCTAAGTCTGCGCTGGGCAAAGTACAGCCTCCTAAAGAAAACCAATTTAAAATTTATGGAACAAGCACAAGCCTGTCATTTTTGTTGTTTCCGTGTTAGTGTTCACTCCTCACCTGCTGCGCACTTGCTCGGACGACGCACCGTAGAAGACAAAGTCTCGTATCCAGCCGTGCCGTGGGTCACAAGATCCGGTCGT
The DNA here is from genome assembly GCA_900303255.1 of Lesueurigobius sanzi. Taxonomy (NCBI): domain Eukaryota; kingdom Metazoa; phylum Chordata; class Actinopteri; order Gobiiformes; family Gobiidae; genus Lesueurigobius; species Lesueurigobius sanzi. The sequence continues at coordinate 56,566 of OMNZ01094210.1, forward strand.
AATCATCCAGCTGGGGTAGGGGTGGTAGGCACTGGAGACACACACGGTCAGGCGGGTTGAGTAGTTACCATGAGGGAGATTATAGGCCTATCAAGATGAGAACAGGTTAGAATATTATTGTATATTGTCTTTAGACCGTAATCTGAAAGCTAACCTGAAAGGATGAAACTTCTCTTTGCTCTGCGCTGCACTCTTTCCACGGCGAGGACACACTGGCGTTTAGAGAAAACCGGTACAGCGTTGTAGAGGCTCCAAGATCCAGCTTTGAAATGTGCACAGTGAACAACGTGCCTACAATGATACAACGTAAATTAATACGGAGGAAAAACATGTTCCATGAGTAATGGTGATTTACCAGTTTGGCTAATGGTTGGTTTGGATGAACTCCGGGGCACGCTGGAGGTCGTAATGCCTGCATGCTGCTGATAGGTGGAGAACCAGGATGCAGATGAGGAAGAGCGAGTGTTCAGCGGGTGAGGCTTCTCCATGAATACACCTGCAAAATATAATAGTGGTGTTAGCAAGTACAGGGGTGGCAGCCATTATTGAAGCTAGTACATATTTTTATTACTGTTCAACCCTTGAATAAGAACATTCAGCAAATTAATGCAAATTTGTTTTTGTCATTTCTTTTCTGTATTTTGGTAACAAACGCTTTGCCACTTTGGCCATTTAAGTTCAATAATACATAGATCTGATTATATACAGTATATAATAATGTATGAAAGAGAAACATGGTACACTTATTCTAGTCTTTTGTTCTATTATACAGATCAGCGGAACCAAAAGTGGGGGTCAGGACCCTCCAGGCACTGAGTTACAGATGATTTCAAGAAACAAAAAAGAAAAACTATTCACACTATAACTGTATGTCCTAATATTAATTGAATATAGCATTTGGGAATAAATGTCAAATTACAAGGTAATCTATCAGTATCTATATTATTGAACCAGATTTTCCTGCTTTACTGTCCCAAATTGTTTGCATGCTATCTTTGGGGGTCGCGACCTGAAGTTTGGGAACCCTCCAATATAGATAATTGACTCCATTAGGCTTTTCTGTATTAGAAAGAAGCAAAAATATCATTGCTAATTACATTATGTGTATCAAAAACATGAACGGACTATTAACATGTGAAAAAGACTAGCTACAGTAGCCAGTGAGCATAGATCTTTTGCAGAGTTAGTGTTGCCCAGCACATTCCCACCTGAGCACATGGGGCAGGAGATGCCCTGGCCACTCAGGTTGCTCCTGAGAGCCAGCAGAGTCTGGAGGTTTGTTTCCGGGCGGAAGAGCTGTGGGGCGTGTGAGGCAGGCCGGAGGAGACCACAGCACCCGGCCGACAGGAGCAACACCAACAGAAACAGAGCTGCAGACAAGACACTGATGAATATCCTGCTATCACCAGAGTCTAAACAGGGTCTGAGAGCCAGATGGGACAGGAGCAGGTGAGGACACTGAGAGCTTTTTAAAGAAGAAGAGCATGCGTAGAGAAAGAAAGGTCATTCTTTTGACAGATTGAATATCCTCAGGACAAAGTGTCAAGAGCAGACAATTTATACCAAATCTTAGAATAGTGTGGTAGCTTCAGACGGACCGTTTACCATTATTTCATTGAATAATTGGTTTATCCACATACATGTTGCACCGTAATAAACGTAATTTCCAGCATTTGGAGTAATTAGATTGGTACTTTCCAGATGAAAAGTCTATAATTCAGAGTGTATAATATAAATACATACCCACAATTGGTGAAAGAATAATGCAATGTCCAAGAAGATCAATGTTATAATAAAAGATTTGTTGTTTCAAAGGTATTTTTAACTTACTAATTATGAATGAAGAAGAGCTGTGGACTCGATGGTTTAATCATTGGATGCTGGTATTGTTTGTATGTATGGTATTTGTCAGTTTTTGTGAATATTCATAATTGCGGTATTGTCAAAAATATGCATGCATCAACCTCACCCAAAACAGCTTTCCGATGCTCCACCACTGGTTCGGCCACAAAGTGTCTGAGGGCCCACTGAAGGCCTCTGCTGATGACCCCCGTGTGCTGCTGCCCTGGACGGGACACAGCTATCTCCACTGACAGGGACAGAATGGCTGTGTCGCTGTCTATGTCACAGGGGCCTGGTTAAAGACAAATCACACAGTTTGGTGACACCTGAACCACAGCTTCCAATTCCGCCCCCATCAGTCAGCCCACAGCGGCCCGATAATGATCTCACCTGGCTCCATCTCCACCGATAGAAGTGCCACATCATCATCCTCGTCTGACAAAGGGCTGTGGCTCGCTGACAGCTCAGAAAACAGCTTCCGACTTCGCAGATGGGCAGTAGTCGGGGGGGAGAAAGACAGCCGTGTGATTACATCTCTGAGGCCTTTGTGACGAAGCATGCACAAATAGTATTCCGCACAAAAGCAAGGAAGTAACGCCTCACCAGTTTGACCAAGTGAATCTGTGGGGTTGCACACTTTTAGACCAAATGCACAGCGCAGCAGGCATCAGGGCAGATACCCACAGCCAGCAGCAGCTCACAATGAGAGCCATGAATAGGCCAAAGTCATGCACGGCTGGGATCTGGGTGTCGGAAGAGAAAAGCATAGAATAAAAGAGCTAGAAACATTCAATTTTGTGCTTATCGCAGGGAAATGCCTGCGCGTGCTGACAAAGACACCTCTACTCATCCGAAGCAGCAAAGCCATTTAAATCCCTCGCACATATTCTATTAGAAGTACCTTGGAGAAAGTGTTGGCGGCATAGGCAGCTGCAGTGGTGAAGGAGGTCAGGAAAGTAGCTCGACCCGCTGTTTTAAAGGTGTAGATCATTCGTTGCTGGGGTTGGAGCAGGTGAGCGGCTTGTCGGAAGGTGTTGATGAAGACAAACACATCGTCTACCCCTGAACAAGGGAGGAATAATGACGCAAATGCAATATTAGAGACAATAAATTAATTAAAATAAAGTTACTCACCAATGCCAATAATGACAAAGGCAGCGACTCCATTGAGAATACCCAGATATCTCACACCGAAGACCACATGGTAGAGAAAGAGAGCCATGAGGCAGCTTACTCCAATACTGGCCAGGCCGAAAAAAGTCAGAAAGACTAGAAGAATAAGAGAAAAGACAGAGGGTAATTTATAAATTCATGCAAGAATCTTTTTCTGCTTTTCAAGACAGAAGGTGAATACATGAGTAGTGTATAGACCAGGGGTAGGCAACGTCAGGCCCGGGGGCCAAATCCGGCCCTCAAACATACACCCTCTGGCCCCCAAGATGATTTTGAGAAATATAATGACATCCTAAAGATCAAAGTACTGGTAAATATCCTGAAATACACAAAAAGAAATATCTTGATGAGTTAAAATGAACTAGAATTAAGCACATTTTACCTGCCAAGAAAAAATCTTTCAATTGAATAACATTTTTACCCCTTATATTGAGTAAAATTAGATTTATTTTCTAATGTTTATGTGCAATAAGAATTTAAATGTTGTTCCATTGGCTGTTAATTTAACTCGACTATAAAAATCAAGGTCAAATATTCTCATTTCAAGAAAAGCAAACCTATTTGCAGATTATTTTTTCCAGGGTATCGTCAAAATTTTCCTGGGGGTTGACCTCCAGACCCTCCTTTTAAGTCAAATTTGCCTACCCCTGGTATAGACCCTTCCATTGTTCGTAAACATTTGGGAGGCGGGAAGCTAAATCCCTATATATTTCCTTTATAGCCGTTGTCATAGTAACGATAAACAAATGTGTTGTTGTGAATATCAGATAAAACCTTATTTTATCGTCTCAAATGTCGTTCCTCTTGTTCTTGCTCCTTACCAACAACAGGACGACATTTTTTAGTTGTAGTTTTACACTTATAATCACAAATTTTAGTTAAATCTTATTTCTCTTGCTCACTTCCTGTCTCCAGCTGATGTCACTGATGACGTAAGCAGCGAAAGGGTCTGATTCACTAGGGGCGACTTTGGATTGAGTAATACAGAAAACAGAACAAACCTGCGCATGTTATACGCTACAAAAACAAAAAATCAAGCTTTTAAATTGATTTTCAGAATATTGTTTGGAGAGGTTTTGACTAGATTAGACACATTCATGGCTGTCGTCTAGATCAGCGTTTCCCAACCAGGGGTACGGGGGGGATTAGAGGGGGTACTTGGAATCATTTCAGACAAAAAATAATAGTATATTTGATTGTTATGTTCAAAGAAAAGCTGTTCTCAAAAAAATAACTGTAAAGACCGAGAACTTGAGAGTGTTAAGCGTCTTTTAATTGATAAATTTGAGTTTTAGTTGTTAACTTTCTAACTAATCAACAAAACCATCGTAGCAGGGGGTACGCAAGACAATAAAGGTTGGGAGCCACTGATTATTTGGCTTATTTCTCACAGATTCTAAGCGTCTACAACCTTTTTTACCTTGGGAGCTACTTCTGTGTAACAAAAATGGCAGTGAGCTACTTATGCTTAAATGAAACATGTGAAAACTATAGGCCTATAGGACTACCAAGATGATAACTCAACACAATAAAAGAAAACAAAAGCTAAATGTTTGGAGATTTTTTGCTCAGAACAAAAAAATGCATCTAAAATTTGACTCATCAAGCTTATGTAGAAATGTAGAAAGCCTTTGGCGAGCTACTTGGGAAGGGCTGGCTCCGAGCTACTGGTTGGAGATCCCTGTTCTAAGGTAATCTTCGCTTGAAATAAGAAAATAAAAGTGCCAATGGGACAAGAGTAATTTTTTTTATTGAGCAACAAATTCTTAACTAGTCAAAACATCTCAAATCTAGATAAATATTCTGAATATGAGTCATTTAAACTAATCTAGATATTTACTTTTTGCAGCAAATCATAAATAACAACAGGTTCACAGCCCAGCTTCATAAAGATGGAAAAGACACTATTTAGAATTTCACACAGTGTGACTTATTACCTGAGAAGGAAGTGAGGACATAGACCAAGACTGTGATGCAGATCCCACTGACTACTGCCAGCATCATGTCATTGTTAAAAGTGTGTCTGACTTCATTGTCAAACAGCTCTGTCCCTCCATACAGCACCTTCACCTGGCTAAGACAAGGCATTCAGGTGAGACATGTAAATAATACAGTGCATGCATGTTGATAAAAACACAGATAAAATAGGAGTTTTAGACCTGGTGGACTGTTTGGCGAGTACATCTCCGTACTGAACCACAAAGTCTTTGAATCTGGCCCTCTGTTCGTAGGCTCTGTCCTGCAGGGAGAAGTAGGACGGCAGGGGAGCTCCGAAGTGGATCTCGCTTCGCAGCAGAGAGGACGACAGGCGCTCAGGGGACAGGCTCTCATCCACGTACCAATAAAACTGCGGGTGTGTGATTGCCAGACTCAGAGAACCTGCACAAAAGGCCAAAGCTGTAAGCGGAATGGTGCTTTAAAGCCTGTTTACCTCAAAACTGCGGCCGCTCTCACCTTGAATGTCTGCCAGATCTGGTCCCATGCCATCGTAGTAGATCTTTCCCCCCTTCTCGCTGGGATAAAGGTAGGACAGGAGTGAGCTGGGTGGGGAGCAGTAAGAGGGGCCCAGAGGCAGGTCCCGGAGCACTTCCAGAGGCTTCCAACAGAACTGGTTAAATTGTGGGTGCTGCATTAGTTGCTGCTCCACTTTGTGAATGATCTCAAGTCGTTCTGGTGTGAAGATGTTTCGTTCTCCTTCTCCTTGGGCAACGAACACCAACTCTATCCTCCAAAGGGCTTGACTCTGTATGTAGTAATTGGGGGCAAATCTAGCTTTTCGTATCAATGTTGAATTTCCTTTTGCTTTTGTGCTTTGCTTTCCCGGAGGGTGATTAAACTTGTTTACAGTCTGCTTTTCTACCTTCTGATCGTGTTCTTCTAAAGAACCAGCTGGGGACTGTGTGGACCCTTTTCTTTCATTATCCGTCCTGTTGCGTGCCCCCTGTCCCACAAGCTCCTGTAGAAGCAGCTCCCTGAGGGCCGCCGAATCACTGTTATCTAGGTCCCGCCTGCGCCTGTCCCAAGACCCCAGCTGGGTTTTGACAGCAATGGTGAGGGCATCAAAGCGCTCAGCAGAGAAGTGGCTGTGAACTTCAAAGGCACTGTAGGACAGGTCGATGTCCAGCGGAGGGCAGTAGAGGAGCATGTAGGCAAACAGGGCACAAGGTAGAAGGATCACAAAGCCTATGAGCGCTGCACTGGCCCAGGGTGTTGTGTACAGCCAACCAATCGCCCTCCACAGTCCACACACATCAATGTCCCGACGCATACCACTCTGCCCTGCCACTCGGCCCAGCTCATTTCCTCCTTCATGGTCACCCTCCTCTTCATCTTCCTGCCCTCCCCACCCGGGTCCGAACAGGAGCGGGTCATCATCTGCCACCTCCATCATGAAACCTGCCAGGGACAAACACCGCATCGATCATCAATCACTTAAACACACACTCAGTCCACTTGCTGCCAGGTAACGGCAAATAGATGTCAAACTGCAGCTATTTGACACAAGGACAAAGTCACTTCCCAAGAAAGCAGCAGGCAAGGACATGGTAATTAAGTAACAGCTGTCCACTAGCAGCTCTCTGGAGGCTGGGGGGAAATTGAGGGGGTAGACCTGTTTTATTCAAGAGCTCAGTAGTGAAAATGGTAAGCTTAGTTCTTTTTTATGATGCCAATCACAGGATCCCAAGGGGCACAATGGAGAAAAGCTGCAATTTAATTCTCTCTGTCAGTGGGGCATAAAGCATTTATCACCCATAAAAAGAGAAAGGGAGTGTGCTGCCGGCTTTTTACATATCAGCATTGTTCCATGAATAGCAAATTAAATACCTCACACTTGTCTAATTGGAGTGAGAGGGTATTACAGGTCCAGAACACCGAAGTTTATCTCCGTTGATGGACAGGTTTTGACTAATAGCGTCAATAGGTGCTTCCCGTTCACCTCTGTACATACAAGATAGTGCACACGGTTTGCATTCAGGCAGCGGCGAGCTCACTAACTGCGGCAATTTATCTGTGCTCTCCAGAACACTGCTTTGAGGTCAGTCGGGGAAGACAAGGCATCTTGATAATGTGTGCAAGCTATGCCCTGAAGAAGAAGAGAAGATTCATCATGAAATATATGGGTCTATATAGAAAAATTACACCTGAATGATAGAAAACAAGGGTCCCGTGAGAGACAGATACTAAATGTATCTAAAGGCAGGCTGATTTATGAGGACTCTTTATGCCTAACACCTCAGTAAACATTGTATAATTTGATAAAGCACAAAATATGTTCTCACACAGTCACGGCTTGTAGATTAGTTTCAACAACTGTAGTATAACAAATGGGCTCTCTACATTTGGAGACAGATCCTAATGTTCTGTAATCGAAACGGAAATGTCCACAGGCAAAACGAATTGCAAAGGGCTTTCCCTCTTATTAAACAGATAAGGAAGTAGGAAGCCAGTGTTAGACAGTTTCTATGGGATGAAGGTCCTAATGTCGATTATTTAATCCACATTCCTGGCATAATATATAGCATATATCCCGAGCATGATTTATCCAATCTACTTTGTTTACTGTAAAATGTGCTCATCTCTGGGATTATGTGCACGTCTCATTCCAAACTGTTCGATGAATGTGGTCCCAGGGTGTTTGCGCTTCTCTAATACTGTTTGCACAGACGTTCGCCCAAGGACATGCCTCCTGGAGCTGCATACTATTGGTATTGATTAATATACACAGCTTTTCCAACGAAACTTTGAGTAGGCATGCAATGTTTTATAACAGCTATACAGCTCTTTCTATTTGTAACTCGGAAAATAAGAGTCTACTTTCAGACAGTAATTTGAAGGACGCATTTATTGCTTTCATTATGAGTTATTTCTTCAACAATAGGAACATTACGCTGTAATTCCTGTTTTTCATATTTCTCGATAATGACAGTGAGTCTCTGCACCTTTGCAAAAGAAATGAAAAACAGCTAATGCCTGCCGTAATGGGATTAACATAATCATATTACATTAATCTTCTCCTGCTTTTCCTTGCTATTTTAGAGTTTACACCTGAGATGTGAACCGACAACAACGAGCAAGAGGTGTAAAATATGAAGACTCAAGTAAAAGAGCATGAGGAGGAGTGACAGGAGAGGTTGACAGCACACAGGTAACTGACAGCCACAACACAGACTATCAAACAGGTCCATGTCATCTGTGAGACTAAATCCTTCATGTGCAGATTAATATTCATAGGAAAATCTAAATGAAAGCAAACATCTACAGCTCCCGTTCTGTCAGCGCATCAAAAAGCTGTGATTAGAAGAGCCGTAGTGAGCATGGACAGCGCGAGGAACTTGTTCAAGACCGATGTGTTGGAGGGGAGTCTGGCCCTCACTGGTGCCAGGAGTGTCTGAGCAGGAACACTGTGGTTCTGGAGTGGCAGATTACTACAGTGATGCATGGCCTGGGGACCTAGTCTGTTCTCTCTTCCTCTCTCAGTCTCTCTCTCGCCTTGATGAGCCTGGCACTTTGTCGCATTCATAGCCTCGCACCTTATGAACAATAACTATACCTGGCGTACAGCTTCAAAACACAGCAAGACGTACTGATCCTTGTGTTAGTCATGTGTTTACAAGCTGCCAGGATTGTTCAACCTTATTTTCCCTGCAAAGGTTTGTACACACAGTAAATTTCATGGACAGTGTGGATTAAAATACAGAGCATTCTGGCAGGTTGCCTTAGCTTGTTTATATTGGAATAAACCTCTACTAAGCTAAAGTCTCAATGTTGGCATTGGTAATATGTCACATTTCTTTTATTTATTTTTATTTTTATCAAAATCTAATATGTTTTCACTTGTATGGATCATGAAAAAGACATTTCAAAAGATTTAGTGTAGACCTCAAGATGACTGAGATTGGCCATAGATTTAATCACAATTCAAAGATTTGATGAATTCAATTCAATTCAACTTTATCTATATAATACACTGGTTCCCAAAGTGAGGTTCGGGGCCCCCTGGGGGTGCTGAGAGGCACTGCAGCGGTGGCCTCCAAAGGTTGTCCAGAAATAATTGTTGTTATGTCCGATTTACTTATTTATGGGACATTACATCTGGTTGTGACATTCACTTGTGTGTGACCTGTTTGGATCATTCATGATGTCTGATATTGATTTGTTTTTGTCCATACCGACCTTTGAGACGCTTCGTGTTGTGATATTGGGCGTTACAAAAATAAATTGATTGATTGCAATCATATCAAAATAAACTTTATAATACAATCTATATGTATTTGTTCATGTACAAATTATTATTATCACTGCTTCCTTGTATTTTACTGTATATGTAAAATCAAGCAAAAACCATTGGAATACTATGACATTTTCTTTCAAATATCATGAATTCTTATTATTGGGGGGGCGGGGACCAAGAGATGTTTTGGATGTATAAGATGGCCACACTCTCAAGTTTGGGATGGATGATATAGTACATAAAAACTACTGTTGACCAAAGAGCTTTCCAATAATGCAGCAAAGACAATCATACAAGAGCATGAAGTTAAAATATTAATTGCACAACCACATCTCGATGTTAAAAATAGTTAACAAAACGATAAAAAGCAACTCATGTTGTTATATTTAGCCACAATAGGAAAGTCATAACTGGAGAGGGTTTTGCAGGAAGGGCATCTGATATGAAAATCAATGCCAAACCTCTTCATGAAACATAGACGATGTGCCGTGGCGATGCCACAAAGTATTTTAGTAGTGTCATTGCTATAAATTGAACACCTTGTCTGTGCAAGACCAAATAATTAGTGTGTACCTGCCGGGTCATCAGCTGCAGAATTTGATGAAGTGTGCAAGGCTCTATTTGTTCCGGCTCATCTGTCTTGAACAAGCAGCTGTGTAAAAGTAGAAAGGCAAGGTTAACAATAAACTCCAGCGCAGTGCATTCACACATCAAAGACACGTCCTGTTTTTCAGCAGAGGTTGATAGGCAGACTTTTCAGCTGCACTAGATCTTGAAGATTGTGTCTCAGAGGTGAGCTGCAGTGGAAAACTCAAAAGGGTTCAATCTCTATCCTGTCCTTCAGTCTCTATCAGTCACTCTCTGTACTCTCTGTACCCTTTAGTGAATCTGATTCAGGTTTTAATTTCTCGATAAGTGACAGATTTATAACCTTGATGACTGACAGCAGCTAAATATAACCCAATACTATTCACTTTATTTCCATCTCTCTCTCATCTAATATGAAAGGCACATGGAAGAGGGTCTCTGCTCAGCCAGCATACTGCCTCATTTACAGGAGCATCGATTACACCACTGAATATATTTCACATGCATGAGTGCCCTGCAATATGTTTACTCAATGAGCTGCGATTCACCATGTCCACAGTCACAGTCAGTCACTATTCCTGTAAATTTGCACCCAACAGTCCCTTTTAATTAATTCATGCCTCCGTGAAGAAAGCAGAAAACTATCAGTGCGTTGAAAGATAGGCATTCTGGTGGTGTGCCAAGCAATTTCTATCAAGCTTTGAATAAAAAGAGAAGAATCAGGTTCCCTCTGCGCATGGAACAAAACACATAATAATGAAGCTTATTTCCCAGAAGTTATCTCTTTCAAAGTAACTGTGGAAACAAATTGCACTGAGCTGTCTGAGCAGATAGTGCAGGCTCTTATTGATTATTTTATACACGGCTTCAGATTTATTCAACTTGGGTAAATTTCAGCTTAAATAAACAAAGACATCATGTTTGGCAGGAGACTTACCTGAGACAAAAGATGATTACAGGTAGAGTGTTCAGGCCTTTAGGGTCCACTTAATAAAAAACTTGTGCTCTGCAGTTTCATCTCCTCTGCTCTGGTAGAAAATGACAAAAACAAAAATACTGCTTTGTTGTCACAGGTAATAACTCACAGAAAGAGCCATCAAAAAAACATCACACAGGACTGACACTCATGCTTTAACAGACCTCCCTCACATACTACACAAGAATCCTCCTCCAAGAGCACAATCTAATAAAATCTTGTTTCGCTTGGTTTTATGCTTGTGGGTCCTTTCTGTGCTCCCTCCCCTCCCGTCTTACCCGGTTGTCCAGGCGACAGAGTCAGTGAGAGACATTTCTTCCCAGAAGCTCCCCTCTCTCTCCCATGGCTTTGTTCAGCCTGCTCCACTGACTGGCTCAAGAGCAGCAGAGAGGCAAGGTGGATGTGCTGCAGCAAGGGTTATGTATATTCCTCTAAAGGAGTCGCAAAGAAAGGGGATTTTATACAATACAGACAAAACACACATTTCAAAGCTTTGGATGTTACAAAGCCATTTTTACGGAAGCTAATTGGGGCTCTTCATGCACATGGTAGATGGATGCTCCCTCACTCCATCCTAAATGGTATGGTCGAGACTAGTCTCAGTTGGTGGGGAGGTGGGGTGTGTTATAAGAGGCTGATCACAATAACTACTGGCTACAGTGGGCAACAAAGTGCAAGCAATTTAAAGCAATCATCTTGAATAATAGTTTGTAGTGTGTACTTCATTCTTCATTTCCCTAATGTCACTCATTGTGCAGATGAAGAATCATTTCCTTTGACCATAAAACACCTAAGGGGGCTTTTCAACCAAAGATTTATGTTATGTGTTACCTGATGTGTTGGTAATGTTTCCTGTGAGGCTACAACCTTCGCATCTAACATTAATGACACACAGCCCTCTGCTTCCTATCAACCTTATAATGCATTACCTTGACACAAAAACTCTCTATTAAGAAAGACTATAAGCGCATTTCACATTTTCATTATTTTGTGCAGTGCTGCAAGTGTTTTAGAGTTGTACCATGTTCTGTTGACAGCTTCATCTGAACAGACTTTCAGCCACCGCAAATCAATACAGAGGGTGAATGCAATTACTGATATTGGTGTTGCACTGCAAAAGACAGACAAAACTGATTATATAAATTCAATTAGATAGAAATAAATAAAGCTTAACCATAAGATGAGAATAAACTGTCATTAGAGAGGTTTAATTCAACATGTACGTCTCTCCAGACTGGATCTCACAAACATTGGCAGGCAATAACTCAAAGGCAGTCTTTACATGATCATCCACACCAGAATACAGTACAAAATACTGACAAATATGCATAGGCCAAACAAAGACATACAGAACAGACTGCTGTTTTGCACCCTGAATTCACAAAATTACCCGTGTATGTGTATTATTGAGAGCTTCATGCATTTCACCACAGCAGACAGTTTCTCATCAAATGTGGGAGTAATCAACGGAAAGTGTAACCTACACAGGTCTGATTAAACTACAGCAAAGTCATTTTAATTATAGGATTCACACATAGCTAATCAGATGTGGTCCTCTGAGCACTACCCGGGAAAGCAATAATTGCTTGTGCATTGTCCTCCATGAAAAAGCTGTACAATAAACCAGAGAGCCAGAGCTGCAGTATGAGCATAAAAATAATATGCAGTGTATAGGTGACCCTGGAAAATAAGGTTCAGGTTAATTAGCATAACAACAGAAGTGGAGAACAGGATGTACTCGTCCTGAAAAATGGGATGGAAAGTTGCATTGCAGCTTACATTTTGACTGAGCTGAATTTTCATTTCTAGTGCACCTCCAGCAAAACTGGATTGAAAACAGATCACATCTTGTATGTTATTTTTAGCCCCTACACAGAAACCCAGTGTCAAATGTTGCTTTTAAACATATATTATTATTTAAAATGTACATACATTATAAGTACAATTACATCTTGTTACTATTGTATATCACCATAAAACTACAACCACTCATTCATCCATATCATGATGCAAAATAGTTTCTTCATGGCTCTATTTAACTTACAATAACATTTGGCTTTCCTCATTGATTGGCTGTCTCTGTACAACAGTCACAGTGTAGTCCATAGCTGCAGTGTAATAGCCAGGGCAGTGGCTGACAGAGGAAGTAAACATAGTTATTGGTCCATGGAATCACAGAGGCTTTGTCACGTACAATAACGTAGTTTCAATGTGCACGGAGTCCTATCAGAGCCGTCCTTTGAAAAGGGGATTGAGTCTTCTTGCTACCACAGATGTGTCTCTCGTATCTCAGATATGATATTATTGGCTTTTTTGAGAGCCTAAGAAAAGACAAAAGCTAAGTATAGGTTAAACTGACAATGACAACGAGAGGGGGGAAATCACATGATGTTACCAAAGCCCAGCACGCTAGTCAATGGAAACACGTTAACAAATGTTACCTCGAGCATTTGGGCGACCTCGGTCCGCTGCTGCGCCGTGTCCTGTGACTCAATGAGCAGCTCCTGCAGCAGGGACTGTTTGTAGAGCTGACCCACCAGCTCACTCTGCATTTGCTCTTTCACAAAGTTCACCAAGAAGTGCATCACTGTCTTGGGCACACTGCAGACACAAGGTCCAGGGAAAATTAGCATCAGTAACAAGAGAACAGTTTAACAAAAGCATCATTAGGAGAAGTGAGGAGAAAGCGCTCTCCCAGTGGGATGAGGCTGGGCAGACCTGTCTTGGATGCTTTTGCGAACAATGAGAAAGTAGGACTTGATGAGGCGTTGGATGACCTCACAGTCCCTCTGCTCCCGTGCACTCAACTTTCGGGATGTGGGCACAGCCTGACAAACAGGAAAATGGATGATACACTGCTATCACTTAAATTCTAAAACCATTGTCCCATTGCTAATCCCACCACTCACTGTGTCAAGAAGGTTAACTGCCTGGCCTTTGCTGGGGCTGCCAAAACCTCCAGCAGGAGCTTTGTCCTCTCCAGCTTTCTCATTTTTCCAGCGCTTTCCTCCATCAAGGGCTTCTGCCTGACAACAAGGACATTCATTTAGATGCTTTAAAAAGTACCTAAGCAAGCACACTAGCACCAACCAGCTCGGCATTACTATGATTGACCAAATCTTCTTGTATTGTTTTCAAATATGGACTTGTATTAGTACCCTACTTAATTACTGTGAAACACATTTTATTAGAGTCATTGTGTGATTTTTTTGTTGTGAAAATTGCTTTATATATATATATATAAATATTACTTTCTAACTTATGCTCTTGACAAAGGTTTTGAACTATTACAGTCAAGCTACTCAGAAAAAAATCACTGTTGTTGTTTAGATTACCAGAATGTGTATACCTGCTGGCTGTTGACAGATGCAGAGACCTGTGCAGCATCTGTGAAGTCAGGATGCTTTGTATTGATGTAAGCCAGCTCAATAGCTACTAAATTATGAACCTGCCGAGAAAGGAAAGAAAAGGCACTTCAGCCATGAATAGTTTTTAAAATGCTTATGGTAAATTATTGAAGCAAAGCAATAAAATAACCATTTCGTTAGTAATGGGCAGGCGTTTTCTCAGTAATCCAGTCACCACTTCAACGATTGAATCATGCAGCTTTGGGAACCGCAGAAGTTCCTTGGAAAAGAAGATACAAACTTTAACACTGTATTAAAGATTTACTAGCAGTCTGGAGTAAATTAATGTTAAATGAGTTGATGTCTTTAGGCTAACCTGTGTGCTAAAAGATGTGCAGTGCTGAATGATCCGCTGTAGTTCTTCATGAACAAGCTCTACACAACGCAAACTGGGCTCCTCAAGCCGCTTAATTTGTCGCTTCACCAATAATTCAAAGGACACCTCAGGCACAAAAAGAGCTGGCCGCGGACCCTGCAGGGCGAAAACACACACAACTCCTTTCTTTACCTGGTTTTCCTCCAACTGAGAGAGCTTGGCTTGCATTTAAATTCTAATAAATTATACAAGTGTAATACAGCAAAGGCTTACGGTGGCATTGCGGATAGCAGTGAGGATATCCAGCTCAGTAAGTCCTCCAAGGGGGTCAATAGACTGCAAAGTGCGTCCAAAGGTTTCATGGAAAATGTAGCACATTCGAGCTCCCCCACACCTGTGGAAAAGAGGTGAGTAACGTCATGTGAGTGCTACTGTTTATGAAGTGTGGCACCCCACTCAATCCTAAAAAGTCAATATTTTCTCCATAAACATTGTTATGAATTAATTTCTTTGTCATAGATGTGGTGCCCACAGATATGTAGCATTACAAAAATGCATGTGTTAAACAAATGATTGTTTAGAATTACAACATTAGCATCTAATATGGATACTAAAAATGACAAATAAAAACTCATTTCTTGCTAAACATTTAGTCCATGTAGCCTAGAGTCAAGAAAGGCTTATTTTGTCTAATGATGTGACTCACAGTTCGGTTGTCTGGATGTGTCTTGCTGTTCCCTCAATAGTGTTGCAGTAATCACTGGCAAACTTTGTGACAATCTGGAGCAAGGTGGCACTGTGATCCTCCACAGGCTGACCATAGCTGTTCAGCTGGGCCTGGTACTGAACACTGAGCACAGTAACCCGTGTTTTAAGTTCAGGCAGACAGTCCCGTATGTGATGCATGAGAAGTCGACTCAAGGTTTTGGCTAAATAACGTGAGCCGGACCGGGAGGCAAGCGAAGGATAATGACGCTGCAGGAAGGCATGTTCATCTTTCACAGAATCTTCTAGGGTCTTTTGAGTATTGATGTCATGTTGACTTCTAGAAACAGCCAATTAACAGAGAACATCTTGATGAACAGTCAAAGATTTGTGAAGGTAAATAGGGACATAAGCAAATTAATGTTAGTACAAACCTGTTAACTATGCCAATAATGCCAAGCCTGACTGGAATGACTCGACCCAAAAGAACCTCAAGAGCATCGGTCCCAGCATCCATCAGGTCCAGCTTACTCACCACCAGCAGAGTTCGGCGCCCTGACAATCACGCAAAAGCTAGTGTTTACAGTGACCTTTGTTAGCAAATAAAAATATACACTAACCACAAAAATATACAATAACCACATGGTCGCAAAGATTATGTTTTGAGCAGTACATAAATATGTACTGAAGGGCAACTACTACTCACATAAACAACAGGCTGATAAGTGCCCCTCTCTCTGTAATGGACCATAATGCTAACATCAATTTTAAGTCATTATTAATGGCCAGTATGCTGTCAATAGTTACAATTGGCAATCTATTTTTGTAGTAATGTGTGTGGGCAATAATCAATAACAATTCATAGTTTAAAATACTTCACGTAAGCTCCAAAACTATTAAAAACTAAACTAAACTAACTACTATATCTTAAGGATTAGGAAAAAAAGAGAACAAGTCAGGCATGTTTTTACAAAATATCCTACCATCTGGATCAACCTCTCGAGCCAACTTGAGAGCGTCAGATGTGGCCAAGTCCGAGTTGGCAGGAGACACAGCAAGGATGAGGGAGTTTGGGTTGGCAATGAATGACAAGATCATTTCTTGCACTTGAGTCTCGATGTCCTCCGGCTGATCACCCACAGGAACCTACAAAGAGGAATAACGTTGCGTCAAAACACAACAAAAATGTAAGGACATGCAATTTGAACCTTCCTGAATAATACAGAATAAAGAAAGAAGGGCTTGATTTACCTTAGTTATTCCAGGTAGATCCACCAACGTAAGATTGAGGACTTTAGGAGAAAATATCTTTAAATAAATAGGCTCAGGACTGATCCCCTAAGAAAGAAAAAGCATGAATTAAATATAGTAACAATGGGACAAAACATATTTTTTTCCTTTTTACCTTATTCTCTCCTGAAGTGCGGGCCGTCTCCGTCTCAATTTCACGGCGGATTTCATTAAAGTCTGTGAAAATCTTTTTGAGACACGGTAAAATGTATTACAAAATAATAATGATAATGTGACAATAGGTTGTAAGTGGAAGCCTCCCCATCCCAAACTTGTGTATTTACCTGATTTTTACAATGTAGAAATGTTCCCCATTCCTCAGCTTTGACACCTAAAGAAACACACAAGTATTAATAATGATATTGCATACTTCTTAATTGCCATTTCACTCCGTTGTCCAGTCTGTGTGGAGCGACAACAGTTTTTAAGTAGAAATACAGTCTAAAATGAATTCAAGCTGCTGTTCATGAGGAAAGAACGTGATTTGTATAGACCTGGGTAGATGTTTTGAGCTGTTTGAATAGCTTCACTTCCTGGGTAGGCAGCAAAGATGAAGAAGAGAGATTTGTTTGAACAAGAAAGCAAAGACTAGAAGCTTTTTAAAGAGAAAAGAGTTTCTTTGCATGCAACAACAATCAATCCAGCCATCTCAAAATAACAAAACAGGTTTACCATTTTCAACCTTTAGTCGCTCTTTCGTGGGAGGAACATTAATGAGTTGCAACACCAGGGGTCGTCTTGTGACTATCCCTGATCCCCGAGGCAAAAAGTCTCTTCCTACCAGACTCTCCAACACGGAACTCTTTCCACTGCTCTGTAATGCACCAAAATAAACCAATGAGTGTCAACTGCCCCATCTAGTGACTATTTGGGACAACAGTAAAGTTTACCTGGCTTCCAACCACAACTATCTGTGGCAGCTGTATGGCCTCAGCCCCTACTGTCAGAAAGACCTCCTGCAGCCGATTGATGGTAGGAATCAGCGTCTCCATCCCGACATCCAGCTAAGACACCACACTGAAAATATAAACAATGCACTTCCTAATATTTATGGTGAAAAAAATGAAACATAACAACAGCTAAGGTGGTGGGAAAAAATGATATGAAGCATTAAACTTCCAATCTGAAAATGACTGGTCCTGATGAGACGCCCGGGAGGAAAGACCACCAATGAATTGACAATGGTGTAAAGAGCATTCACACAACTGTTGCAAAATCACACGTAGTAGTAACAAAATATAGAGGAAGTAGCTTTACTTAGTTAATGTTAGCCGGCTAAAGCTATTCGTAATGGGTGGAAAGGAAGCAGATGTTTTAGCTTTGCGATTGCCCTGTTTTAGCTAAATGCACACAGCTATGAAAACAGGTGACCTTACCCAACTTTAGACAATCTTCCTTATGCAATGGGCTTGATTTTGTTCATAACACATGAGCCTCAGAGAAATCGCATTTTGTCGACAATATATTACACAAAACAAGGAGCCACCGATAGCCGCCAGTCTCGTACACGGTTGGAGCGTCCCAGTCTCCTGATTGGTCGGGGGGCGGGCCCTGCTGAAAATAACACCCCTTGATTGGACGATGTGTATGAAGTAAACAGTGGTGTCCCGCCCTTTTTCTCTGCATCATGACTTGTACTTCCATTTTCACTAATGTTCGGCAATATCAATGAAAGAAAAGCATGGGCTGTCTCAAGCACACACTGCCGAACAAGTTATAAGTGTCCTTCACGATTCTTCACAGAATCCATCCCGCAAAACGGGTTTATGTTATTTCTGTGGACCACTAAAGAGAATTATTCTGAATTTGAATGCATCATGTACTGTGAATCACTTGAATTGATGTTCAAAACTATCTATCTCGGAAAATTGGACAATTAAATATCTTAAATGCCAAAGATGTATGCCATATCCTTTATCATAAATAAATAAAAAATGACAGATGTGAAATTTCTTATTCAGCTTTTTATTTTGATAGGAAAGTATAATTTACATAGAATTAAATGGGCTGACAAAAAACAAACTTAAATGCATGGATTGCAGACATAAACTTATGACATTACTTATATATTTCTACAATTAATTCAATTATAAATAAAAGGACTGGAAAACCATATCCTAGAAAAAATGCATCAACCCCAGCTGGCTCTTCATTGTTTTTAATGTATAGGTGTTGGTCGTTTTAATATCCATATTTATTCCTCTTGTAAGTTGTACATGTGTCTTCCTGGCGTTTTTCCTCTTTGTTGTTTATATTTGTATATACAACAATAATAATTAAAAAATCAAAAATAAAATGTTCAAATGTTTTATTGTATGTATAAACATATTTACAAATCATCCACTGATCATTGGTTTGTTAGATAAAATATGCATCGTCACAAGTTTCAAACAGAAAACCACTCAGCATCCAAGATCGAATCACTAATAAATATTAACTGCAGTTGAGGTACATTTCCCATGGGAGCTGGAGCCTTGCGATAATGAAAACATAGAAAATTACCAATCTATAATGAAAAATTAAGCTTGTGCCATATTAAAAAAAGAACAAAATAGACAGAAAAAGGGAAAGATTACATTATTGTGTTCTTCACGGTATATCTAAGATAAGAAATGTCCATGGTCAGCCACTGGTCAGATACACGGTTGTGGTTGCTCACGTTAGGTGCATCTCAACACCAAACATCTCCATCAAGACAATCACCTCTTTTGAAGTCTGTAACATATTCAGTCCATATATGAAGTGTCCATACTCTCTCCTTCTGGATGAAGTAGTCTTCCAGCTAATCGCTCAATATCATCAAGACTGAGCTGTCGAAATGAACGTTCATAGTCCTTTGAGAAAATTTGAGAAGAATTTTGCAAATATCAATATCCATATTGCTCAAACAACCCATTTTCATTTATTAGAATTTGTGCAAAACATACTACCTTTATAAGTTGCTCATGAACCTTTGCTGCATCAGCTGGACTGAAGTGTTTGGCCAAGATCAAGGACACAGTCTGCCACACTCCTCCCTGTGAGGAGCTACTGCTGCTGGCAGGCGGTATCGACCCTGCAGGCCTCTCTCCCGCTGGACGAATCACAAGATTCAATTTGGCCTCTGGGCCAATGGAGTAATCACAGAGTCTGTGTTCATCTAAAGACAACAATACCTTTTAAGCTGAGTTGTATCACTTTATTGATCCCATTACATTCTTTGAAACAAATGGTTATGGCAACTTGATGGTTAACAATTTTACAAACCTGCAAGTGCTTTCCCTTTGTAGAGTAGTCTCTGTTGGTTTGCAGGTATATTCAGACGTTCTGACACTAGTTCCTTGACAGTGGACACCTTTTCATCTTCAGTCACCTAAACAGTAATTATAAGCTATAATATTTGTCATACATCTAGATTTATTTGGGTGAATTGTACTCAAGTAATTATACTTGGATTGTAACGTAGGTAGAGACGAATCAGTTAAATTATAGGCTAAAGATCTTGAAGTAGTTGACTGACAAAGCTAAGGAAGACCTGAGACATTATTGTCATATGAAGTGGCTGTTTGATTTGACTTGGTTATGCTGTTATTATACTTTTCTACCATCTAATTAAATTATTTCAGACACAATGTAATATAATAACAGTATAGTATTGTACGCTAACTAGCATACTTAGCTTTAGCTTAAAAGTAGCTAATGCAAGGTTTGCCGATTCGCTTACCTGTACACTGCATTCTTTTCCTTGAAGTGGTTTTATGGTAAGGATCATTTTGGTCAAGTAAAATCAAACACCCGACAAAACAATTTAGTTTGGTCTGCAACGACAAAATTTCTCCAAAATGTTTCTAGCTAAAAGCTAAAACGCCTCTCCAGACTGTGCGTCATCTTCTTTCCCTACTAATTGCGGCTGCCTCCAGCTGTCTGAGGCCGCACACGCCACCACGTGGTTGAAGTAGTGCATTGCATTTCACCCGACCCTGAATACTCTCCAGGGCAGAATTAAGCCTGTCCAATTAACATTCCTGTGTCTTTACCGTCGTGATATTGAGTGCTAATGTTAGCACACATATAATATGAAATGTTAATTAGCCCCGATTCTTTCGTTGTGAGCTGTCAAATATTTTAATGAGCAAAAATTAACATGCTGGGTTTGTTGTAGCATGTTGTTGACTCTAATATGATTAAGAATCTTGGTGATGCTGCCTCCAACTACCATTAATGAGGCGTGGACACATTTTAAGGTACTATAATCTCTCCTCTCCGATGATTGTAAATACCCAATAGGCCCCCTGACCCAGATGGGATGCTGTCTTTGCCTCTCTCCTCAGTGAGGCGTCCTCACACCCTCCACTCTGCTCGCTCTGGTTCGCTCATGTGATTGGATGAAGCGTGTGCCCAGCCCAGAGCCGCTGAACATCTTTCACTTGAGGAGAGATCGGCACCTGCTGAATAAACGGTCTGCTCATTTACCCTAAAAAAGGCGCAAAAGACGAGCACGTTATTGTTCCGGCTGTCCGACAGACCGAGGTAAGTGCCGTATTTCTAGTAGCCTGTGATGAAAACTCAAACTTATAAAGGACACAAAATAGAGCCATAAAAGTAGGCTATACACACTAGTGCACTCAATCAATACTGTGTTTTTCTTAAGTAGGAAAAAATAATCAGATTTTTATAGGCTATGCATGATGGATGTTTTGAGTGAAGTTCAATCATGTTTTTCTTTTGTTTGAGTTTAACCTATTTTATTATTCCATAATGCTGCTTTTGAAATATTTTACCTAAGAGTAATGCTATGTAGTGTAAGCCTTTTGGGTGCACAATAATAATAATAATAATAATAATAATAATAATAATGTAGTTTTATTCAGAAGTATTTTTGCCCAAAATTGTGTGTCTTAAATGACTGTAATATCCATACTGTAAATCATGTTATTGTGGTGCAGGTAATGGGGACTCTGCGCG
Source organism: Lesueurigobius sanzi (assembly GCA_900303255.1). Taxonomy (NCBI): domain Eukaryota; kingdom Metazoa; phylum Chordata; class Actinopteri; order Gobiiformes; family Gobiidae; genus Lesueurigobius; species Lesueurigobius sanzi. The sequence continues at coordinate 78,039 of OMNZ01094210.1, forward strand.
ACCTTCAGTTCGCCCTGCAGCTGAAGATCGAGGAGCTCAGACAGAGGGACACTCTTATAGATGAACTGGAGCTGGAGCTGGACACCAAGGACGAGCTGATTCGCAGACTTCAGGAGGAACTTGACCGCTACAGAGCCACCTTTTCACTACCTGGAACCTCCACAGGTTAGACATAAAGCTTTGTGCAGTGGTGTCAAAGCTATGGTATACCACTGGTTTACCACTGTTGTCACTCAGACTTCTTCTGGTGTTACTCAGGGTCATCAGCAATTTGAAATATATATTTTAATTACATACTTGGCCTATTTTATGTGTGTTTGGGTGTTGCAATGCTTGGTAGTGTTTATGTAACATTGTGTAATCATGATTCAGTCCAAGTTTGGTCCTGGGCTTCTCCTATATATTTAATATTGAAGTTTGAGAACCATTGGATTATTGCGTGGCTTGCCGACAACAACCTGATGTAAACCATGTTTCTCTATTCAACAGGTTCGATAGCTGAGGAGGACGAGAAACTCAAAAGAAAAACAATCATTTCTGAACCTGTTACCTTGGACCCAGTGACTTTAGCCACAATCTCTTCCAAAAGTTTTGAGAAAACCACAAAGTAAGCATCCAAAAAGTCAATACCACACAGTAATATCCTGTACTTGTCCTGAATTTGAATAGCTGGTGATTTAACCTCCATGTCCTCAGGTCTCAAAGGCTGATTAGTGCTGCCTTTCTGAAGAGTGACTTGTTGAAGCACCTTGATGATAGAGAAATCAAAGCGATCCTTGCCTGTATGTATCCAGCCGCCATCAATCAAGGCTGCTACGTCTTTCAAGAAGAAACAATTGGCGCACAGGCCTATGTTTTAGAAGGTAAATCAATATTTGGCGACGCTGATCACATCGGGGACATTTGCGAGTGTCAGGGAAAAGCTGAGAACAAGGTGACGGCGTTCTCACATCAATTTCCACACCCCTCGCAATCATTAGACTGTATCTGGCAGCGTACCCAGCCCAAATGGCACGGAGTCCTAGTGTTTGAAACGGCAAAATGAGAGACATTTAGAGATGAGCTGACCCCTGCTGATGTTTTGTCTTTAAATGTCATTGTGCAAGGAGAGAAAAAGGAAATGCCTCTAAAAAATGTGACAACGCTCGAGCATGCAACCCCCCCCCCCCAGTGCCCTGCTTGTATTGACATTGAATTCATTTTTCGATCTCCTTGTGTTGACGTAGAGGGCAGATTGGACGTGAAAAAGGATGGACTAAAGCTCCACACAATATTCCCAGAGGAGGTATTTGGAGAATTGGCGCTCCTTTACAGTTGCACGCACAACTGCTCTGTGTCAGGTAAGCATTGTTGTCCTGTTTGACTTATGGAGATGATGTGACTGTTGCGTTTCTGGCCGTGGAGTCGGAGCCGCGACGTTTGCAGAATTTGAAATCAGAGACTGGCGGAGGTGTTAGAAAAGGTGTTACTTATTTTCAAGGTGCGAAGACATGAGGCCGACACAGTACAGCTGATACCAAAATAAAGTCCATTTGATCAGTATAGAACGAATAGAAAATCGAATTCAACATTTCAGCTTACATCTGTACTGATTCAAACTGTATACAATATTGTATATATTCTCTTTACTGACATTTGCTGCTAGTATCTTTCAGGCTGAAACATAAATTGCATTCCTTTAGTGCTTGGTTGGGAGGGTCTAACGAGGATATGAAGATAGAAGTGAAGTTTAATTAAACCATGTAAAGGACACTCATTTCCGTTTGCTGAAGCTTTACAGAAAAAGCCAAGAAGGGTCATTATAAATTTACAATGCCCTCCATCGTAAAGACTGGTGCTGGCAGTAATGGATTAGCAGAATGAGCTAAAATCTGTGTTAGGCGTCCCCATGAAGGAGCTCTTTTGCCAGGACGCCGTGACTGGCCCTTTGTCTTTGCCTTGTACGCCTTAGTCCATTAGGGAATATGTCAGTGTCACTACAGGCTGCTCAATACTCTAGCGCGTCCTGCTCCCGTCTCCACCTGAGCTCCTACTGCCACCGGCGCCACCTCTGTCACCTCATCTGCCACCTTCTCTTTGATCCCTGCAGCGCAAACGGACAGCAAATTGTGGGTTATCGACCGCAAGGGCTACCAGGCCGTGCTTATGCAGAACGGCCTCAGCAGCGTCTCGCGGCCGGTGGAGCTCCTGGCCAGGTAAAGCTGCGGCCCGCCAATGCATTTGATCTGACTCGAGCCAAGGGCCGAGCTCTTTGATATTTCCTGCACTTGTTACACAAACGCCTTCACGGTAATGTTAGCGTGCACGGCATTAGAACTAGTCCGACTTGCACAATAGTAGTCTGATGTGTTTACTGATCGAGCTCGGAGACGGGGGATTTCATCAAGTCTTTTCGGGTTACTGCTTTGAGTTCTATTTTATCTATTTTTCTCTGTGTGTCTGCAGTGTGTCCTTCCTGCAGACGTTGCCAGAGGATGTCATCATGAAAGTGTCGGATCTTATGGAAGAGGTGCACATTAAACTATATAAACTGAAACCAATAACCAACACGTCAAGCACTTTTAAGCACAGTTAAGTGCTACCCAACTGCTTGAAAGTGGATGAATCTTAACCCAGTTTAACGTTTTGCATTTCATGGAAACATGGGTAGCATTTGTTGTTATCCCTTGATATTCCTACCACGTTATTACAATGTTAAAGTTAAAATAAAGTTCAACCAATTCTTGAAATGAAGAGTTCTTTTGCAAAAACAGACATCTCTGTTTTGAATTTGTTGCTAAATACTGTAGTTTCAGATTTTTATCACTGGACACCACGAAAAGTAAAGTTGAATACATTTCATCAATAACAAGTGACTTCATATTTCTGAGTCACTAAAATGCACGTGGTCATTAACATCACTGCAACACAAAGAGAAAAGTACAAGCTTACATTTATTTTTGTCAGTGGCACTCTGTATTTGCAAATGAACTCTTCAAATACTAAATGAAAAATGACACCTTCTTGTAGTATTGTATTAGAAATTGTGTGTGAGCCTTATCTTTGGCCATCATGACAAATTGATTGAACTGTCTTGTGACTCCTTGTTCATTTACTTGCAAAAATGTGGTCAGTTAGTTCAACAAAAAATGATCTATCAGTGTATATTTAGATCTAACCCATTTGATCTTCATTCATAATGTATTTATTTCTGTCTAGATGCACTTTGCAGAAGGGGAGCAGATCATCCAACAAGGGACAAAAGGAGACATGTTTTATATCATCACTAAAGGCCAGGTTAGGCTTTCTTTTGCCTTTCACAGTGCACTCAGGCAAGGGCTCTTTCAGAGTGAAAATATTATACTAAGGAGACCAAATGTCAGTGTGCTCGAGCAGCTTTAGAAATTGCATTATGACTGTGATAATTGACTACAGCTCTTCCCCACAAGGCTCTCTCTCTCTCTCAATGCCCTATTTTTCTTTGTGGGTTTCTGTTTTACCAGGTGAAAGTGACAGAGAGGAAAGACAGTCACAAAGACGAAGAGGTCGTGTCCACGCTTTCAGAGGGACAGTGGTTTGGAGAAAGCGCTCTTTGGGGGTAAAATAAAACGGTACACAGTGATGTCAGGTGCTCTCTGTAGCGTTCACATGTTGTGTTCCTGGTTGTCAGTGATGGCGCTCTGTCAACAAACGTGATGGCAGAAGAAGATGTGACATGTTTAATGATAGACAGAGAGTAAGTCTAAATTATATTGTAAAAAAAAAGTGTTGGGGTTTTTTTGTTTGTTTTTGTCAATTTTCCCTTCTTGTACTAAACAATATTTTTGTAATAAAGTATTTTTAGAGGGATTTTTCAATATTTGATTCCTAGGCAATTTTGCCAATTTTTGCACTTAAAATACCTTATTTAAATACAAAAACATTAAATAAACATTAAATATTAAATAAAAGAAGACCTTTCTGCTTTGCTGCGTTCATGTGACCCTGGGAACTCGTTTTCCCCAGATGGAAGTCAGTTGTTGTTGTTTTGTGTTCATGTGCTTTCTATGTCGGTAAAAACTGTGTTTCATCATTAATTAGCATTTAACAGAGCTAACTATTTATACATTTGGTGAGAGAAACTGGACACAAAGTGCTCAGGAAGACAGTACCACAAAAGTAGTTCTTTGGGGAAGGTGCTCTTTGGCGTTTGGGGAACAGAAACTTAAGAGAAAAACGAAGAACCAAGGCAATCCTCCCACACTACAATTATCTATTTACATTTTCTAAAAAGATACCTAATTACGAGATAACTTTTTTTTACTGACTACAATGAAGCTTTGTCGTTATTGTACTGGGCTAATACATATTAAAATATTTTAAAACATATTTCTGGTTTCTTCCACGCGTATCGGCTCCAACAAGCCTTTCTCAAGAGCAAGGCTCGTTGGAGCCCATACGCCCAGTACAATAAAGGCTTTTTAGAAAATGTAAATAGAGAATTGTAGTGTGGGAGGAATGCCTTGGTTAAATTTGGTGTTAGCGTCTCAAAAGCTAAGCTTTGTTGATTTGTTTTAGAAAATGTCACCAGTGTTGGGCAAGTTACTTTAAAATTGTTATATATTCTTTATTTAAAATGCAATATGTTAGTATTACATATTGCTATTGTACTTTGAGTTATTTTTGAGTTACCTTTGGCAAAATAAAACATAAAACTGAAAATAGTGAGATTAATGCCACAGAGCAAAAGTGCAGTCAAATCTTTCCTTTTCCTCAGCCGTCCACATTGTAAACTGTTTTGTTTTGATGACGTTAGCTAAGCCTCTTTCTACGCCAATATCCAACGTGATTTGGTGCTACATCTTATTTTGGGGGGAGTTGCTCTTGTAACTTGAGTTACTTAAATTGTAATGACTAATATATTACTGTATTTTGTGTGAAGTAATATTATATTCCTCAGTTACTGAAAAAAGTTTGTGTAACTAGTTACTTTTGTAATACATTACCCCTAACACTATCACATACATTTTCTTTTTGCTAGCATAAACTTCGGGCATTTCTCTTGCAAATATATTACTCCGAGGACAATAACAGCTCACAGTAAACAAGTAGCAGTGTTTAACCTAAAAGCTCACGTTTATCGATAAATTAACAAATCAGATGATTCCCGCGTCCAGTGCAGAAGTCGGGAAGCTTGTTTTAACCCCAGTTGTGCGCGTGCGACTGTTCATGTGCATTTTCCAACTGGGGAAAACGTTTTCTCCAGTTCCCGAGGTCCACATGATGAACGCAGCATAATCTACAGGAGAAGTTTCAAATTAGATTTTCTCCCTGTTCACCTGCAGTGTCTCTCCTTAATATTAAATTTTCATTCATTTATGAAATTTCATGACTTGATCTAATTGATTTTTACAGGAATTTCAGAGATGTTGTTGGTGAATTGACATTGGACGAGGAGCAGGAAAGCCAACAGTTTACATTTGAGTGCGTATTGTTACAAAATGTCATCTGTCTAACCATAATATTCTGATATATCTGATATAATTTTCCCGTTGGACCAGACCTGACAGCTCTGACCTGCCGCCGTCGCTCGCTCTAAATGATTTCCAGGTGATGCGGACCTTGGCAGTGGGAGAGTTTGGTCACGTAGATCTAGTAAGTGATGACCTCAGAGACAATTATTGTGTCATTCTACGAGACATTTTGCGTCCCCATGATTCTTTTGGGTATATCTTATCTCCCGTATATGAAAAATCTGTATAATCTCTATACTGTATCAGCAGTGTGGGGGAGTAACTAAATACATGTATTTAAAATACATATTCAGAATACTCATTTTGAGTAACTGTATTCAGGTACAAATACTCTCTCATTTAAGGGTGTTTCGAATACAGTTACTTTTCAAATTCCAAAGGAATACAGAGAGGGAGAGAGGAAGGGAAGAGAGAAAGAAAGAAGAGACAGACAACAGTTGGTGTAAAAGTATTGCTACATATTTTTAATCTCACCATATTTATACAAAAATATAAAGCAAATCAAGGTGAAAGTATCTAAGTATTCAGAATACAGTACTCTGATTGGGCAAAGTAACTGAATACATTACAAAATACATTTTAAGACAAGTATACAGTATTCTGTAACTGAATACAATTTAAGTATTCTCCCCAACACTGCGTATCAGTATCATCTGTATAAGCTTTATTGTCTACTGAGGTAGTAATTCATCTTTGGCTCAACGACACATAAAACACAAAAGAACAGGACAGTACAAACATGCCTAGTATCAATTAATCAATCAATCAATCAATCAAAACTGTATTTATAAAGCGCTTTTCATACAAAATGCAGCTCAAAGCGCTTTACAGATTAAAAACACATTAAAACAGATCATTCAATTACACCCCCACCCCACATATTTACATGTACG
>OMNZ01094211.1:0-16975 GCA_900303255.1 Lesueurigobius sanzi
TTAGCCGTGTTCAACTGCTCGTGAACAATTTTTTACTTTCATCGCTAACATGTTTAGCAAAAATAATTTTTTCTTTTATTAAACTGGTGTATACAGTAGTTTGGCAGTTTTGACATAGTAAAAATATAACTGTTTAAATAAGTGTAGATAATTCGTCTTTGTTGTCGTAAGTCAGTGTGATCTGCCCAGCGCCACCTACTGTTCTGGAGTGAGCATCGTAAGTGACTTGATTTTGACAAAATATGCTGCCAATTTTAGACACAATTTTAAACCAAAGATTGTCAAAAAATGCTAAAGTGTAGTAGTTCAGTAAATGTACTTAAAAAAAATATATATATATGTAGATGAATTCCTGTTTTTTTTTTTTTTTTATGTATAGGATGATCTCAGTGGCCGCGATACTTAGGTTGAACTTCATCCTAGCCATTCAGCAAGCGGGGGAAGCAAGTGTTGTAGGTGACGGCATACATACCGACCAAACGCTAGCGATTGGGTAACATCAGATCCAATTAGGGATGGGTACCGAAACCCGGTTTCAAAACGGCCCCGGGGCCACGTGAGCCGGTCCACGTGGGCCGATAAGCTTCAGCCTAAACGGTCCACTTATCGGTCCTAAGGAGTCGCGCTAATGCCACGCACTGAAATCAGCGCTTTAAAAAGGCTCTCTCCCTCTCATCGATACAACCCCCTCATCTCTGATCTGCCTTTTCCCCTCTCTCTCTCCCCCGGTGCTCTAACGCTCGGACATCCCTTGGTAATTGTTCCCCCACAGCTGTTTGAGCCACGCGCTGCCGTTTTCATTCATTACTGGACGGTCCTAAACTAAAGCAGTTTCAGTTTCTATTTCTCCGCAAAACTGAACTCGGTGGCGTGCACGCGTTCAAATGTGCGCCCACGTGCACGCGCTGAAATGCTCCGTGCTCACGTGCACGCGCTGAAATGCTCCGTGCTCACCTGTGCCTGCCAGTGCGATCCAGTCAAAATATGAGTGGAGTAAGTGTGGCTCTAGTTTAATTTACAGCAATAAGTTTTCAGTTAGGCCACGCCCCCTACAGCCAAATCCAACCTACAGCAGCCTGTGAATAATATAACTAAGTCTGCGATTAAAAACACTAAACCCAAGGAAACAATCAAACAAATCTTTATTTATTTATTACACATTTTGGTTTATATTTTTTACTTATAATGTTTATTTGTGCTAAACCTGTTTTGGAAATAAATCAGGTCCAAATATAGAGCAATAAACGATATATTTTTTGCATTTAAAGTACCGATAAGAGTACCGTTAAAGTACCGGATCGATAAGGAGTATCAATAAGAGTAGTAGTATCGATAAATCCTTAACGATACCCATCCCTAGATCCAATCGTCTCAAACTTTGAAAGGAGTTCACCCTTCCCACCTGAAAAGACTGTCTGTACGAAATGAGTACGAGGGTATTGTAAGACCAGGCTAGGATGATCCCAACACCGAATTTAAATGTTGAAAAATTGAACAACCTAAAGCAGCATTATCCAGGGCTTGTGGGAAACATTTTTCAATAAAAAATATATATATAATTTAAATTTTAATTGGAATTATTTGCACCCTGTGGGGAAATGTATCTTTTACATTTGGCACAGGCTTCAATAATGCTGGATCAACCTGTGAAGAGCAGTGGGTGTGAACCGAGCAGGAGGTTAACACTGCAAATGCCAATCAAAAGTGGAATTTTCCTGAAGAATACTTTACCATAATTTGACTAAGCAAGTAAAACAATCTGCATTAAACTCCACATGGAAAGGAATCGAGCATGTGACTATCTAATCACTCAGCCACCTCACCCCTTTCTACCTACTCTCTTTGAGCACCTCTTCTAATTAATAAAACTACCCAAAATGAGATCGATCGCCGGCTGTTGCTTTGGTTGCCTTAGATAAGAAGTAATTCCAAGCCAAGCTGTGGGATGTTTAGCTATGGACCGATTGGGAAAGGGAGAGAGAGGGGGAATCGGCGGAGAGCAACAGAGAGAGAGAGAGAGAGAGCCTATTGATCAAAGCGCCTGTCAATACGGCCTTCTCTCCGGAGAGTGGAGTGACACAAAATAAGGCAGGCTACATTTATTAGGCCCAGCGCACTGGTGGGAGGCATGGAGCGCTGATGGCTTTTGCGGATCGAAACGCACTTAATGCCAGTATGCAGACTACTCACGCATGCTCCATCTGTGCCAAGCAGTCAAAGACACGGGCCAATTTAGCGAGTCCGTAAAGCCACGTATTGGAACGATAAGCTCCGACCATAAAGCGATAAATGGCGGGCAGATCGCAGCAGGGATGCGCCATATCGAGCAATATTTGAGTTGATGGTTCGCGCGGGAAACGTGCTTACACTTCGTATTTAGTATTACAAAGGCAGTGCAGTGGAAAATTGTGACAGCGCATGGGATTTCCGAGCTCAAGTCGGCAGCACAACATCAGAGCAAATGATTTTTGATTTTTCGCTGTTTTTAATCTGTTAGTTGAGATCACGTCACTGCACACGTCACCGCCAACTGCTTGATTGACAGTCGCTTCAGCCAATGACAGAATGGACAACGGAAATGAGATGTAAATGAGGACCATTGTCAAACAAGCCAGCTACGAAAGGGCTTATCTCAGGATTATCTTTTCCAAAGGGCCTACCTTCAAAAGCCACAACTTCTCCAAATATTATCAGATTTCATGTGTTACACATCATTGAAAAGCTTGGAGACTACACTTTCAGAATATGTGAATAACTCAAAATGCCCCAGAATCGACTTGTGCACCATTTTGCCATGAGCTGACACAATTGTCATGCAAATTGAGCCAAAGGTTCACACACCCTTTTAAGTTTACATAGCCTTATAATCTTTTGGCCATTTTTCAAAGAATATGAATGATAGCAAAACCACATGGTTAGTGGTTGTGCGATTCCATTTATTGCCAAAGAACGGAGTTTACTCTTTTGAAATCATAATGAAACAGATACTCAAATGCCCGGATCTAACCTTTATATGACCATCAGCAACTGCCAGGGAAATTGTTCAGGAGCAAAGAAAATCTCACTTCAGCTGAAATACAGGACTCTCTGACAAAATTGGACCGAATGTTTGTTTCAAGATGCACAATATGTAAACTTTTGATCAGGGACAACTCGTTTCTAATTGAAAAGTGCACGTTTTTTGACAATAAATGGCTTCACGCAACCACACGTGTGAAATAAAGATGGTTGAGTTATCATTCATTTTCTATGACATGCATTTTGGCCACAACTGATTGATGTTTTTTTTTTTTTTATGTGGGAACTGCATGTTATTGTTAAAAAATAAGCAGAAAGTCAGTCAGTATGATGTGGTCCTTTTGAAAATGCAATCTAGAAAACAAAGACGACTTGATGGAACTTCCACAAGAATGAATAGCAGCTGTAGGCTTACTGGATCATAGCCTTAATTCTATATGAGATTCCACTGTCAAGCCTCTGATCCCTTGCCCCATTACTTTTACAGCGTTGCAATCCAGTCTCCATCCACCGCACGTGCAATATAGACTTAAACCCGTGCCATTCATTACGCTGACACCTTATCAATTGTAATAAAAGCAATCAATTCAAAGAAATCCCCCCCCAAAAATGGCGAGTGGTCGGGGGGAGATGGAACGCGACAGAGGCGAGGGGACAATGGGAATTAGGACAGCTAAATTTAACCCAGCGTGGAGGAGGTGTGCACACATGGGGAGGTGGGGTTCAAACATTCTCCTCTCTTCTTTCGCCATATTTTAATGAATTTTAAATGGCCTCAGAGCAAATCCCACAACTGAATGCGATTTTCATTTCCGCACTAGTCCAAGCCAGCTATTGGTTTCGGAGGAGCAGAGGAAGGTAGGCAGGTGAAGGGCACGGGTAGATCAATGGGCTCTCCGGATCGCACATCTACAGGGACATCTATTTGCGGAGAGAGGGGACGAAGGGAAGAGCGTACGGTGCTGTGGGCGTAATTGAAAATGAGGAAGAAAGAAGTGATGGCGCCGAGATGTATGTGTGTTCAAATGGCTAAATCGAATCATAGTATGGAATCGCAGAAGTGATGTGTGAAGGCGTAAAATTGAAATCGAGGATGTGGTTGTTGCCTGGTGAATTCTGAAAACTGTAGGGAAAAGACTCTCGACATCTTGTACAATTGAACCAACAAATGCATGTTATAAAAAAAAAAGCACCGGGAAGCATGTGAGCCAGACCGGAGCCTACGCACTTTTATCATTTGATTTGAGAGTGATCCTGAGAGAATCAGTGCCGTCTAGGGCTGAGCGATATGATACAAATTTAATTGTGATCTGCTCTCCATGATGATCTGCTTTTTTGGGAACATCGTCATATCGTGATTCAGTGCTTTTTATGATTAAATCAGAACAAACCAGGAGAAAACTAGGTCTAACCAGGTCTAAAATCAACTGAATCTGGATTAAACCAGGACTAAACCAAGAAGTAAACCAGACTAAAGTAGAGACTGAAATCAAGGTCTAAACCCAGGACTAAACCAGGTCTAAACCCAAGGACTCAATCAGAAATAATGCAAGAGAACACTAGGGTCTAACCTGGACAATATTACAGACTGAACCGCAATTAAACTAGGACTAAACCATGAGGGAAGCATGTCAAGTCTCTGGACTGAAACTTGGACTAAAACAGGTCTTAACCAGGACTAAACCACTACACCACCAGGCTATTGCTGGTCAGGTTGGTCCACAATGGCGGCGCACGGAGTTGCAGCGGCTCAGGACCTACCCTCCATCTGATCTATGTAATTTCGTTGTACATTGTATAATGACAAATAAAGCACTTCACTTCACTTCACTAAACCCAAGAAGAAGCAGATGGCGTTAGTCGCCTTTATAAAACATTATATACAAGAATTGTGATAAAATCGAAATTGTGATTTAAACAAAAAAAATCGTGATAAGATTTTTGGCCATATCGCCCAGGCCTAGTGCCGTCTACAATGTATGGCATGAATCTCCCACGTGCGGCATTCACCGGACCTGGTCCTGCAGCACCAACAGCGGCCCCTCCCCTGTTCAGTCTCCCCTCACCTCTCATTGATCGTCGTCATTAAATACTGCAGCAGCTGCCTTCGCCCACTTTCATTCAGCATTTAGCCTACGCTACACTCTCATATTACATTGAACTGGGCTGCTTTATCTAAACCACTGTGACTAAAGAACATGGTTAAACCACTGTTCTGAGAGAGAGAGAAAGACAGAGAGAGAGAGAGAGAGAGAGAGAGAGAGACACTTCTCATATTTATGACAGTAATATACAGTAGAGCATAGATTTCCAATTGATACCACATTTTTCCCCCTATTCTCCTGCAGTGTCTCACCTTAAAATTGGGCATTTTTTGCTCAAATGGGTAAATAGTTTGCTTTACATTTCCACAACAGTTCTTTAAATAAGGGCTGAGGGACGATTCGATGCGTGACAAGAGGAAAGCCTTTAAACAGCTTCTTAGAAAATAAAGGCCATTAGCCGTCCATGTAAAATTTAACACAATGAAGAGACATTATAAAAATTTCATCATTCGGAGCTCACCTCAATTGGATGTTTTTCTTCAAACTGCACATAACGGAATGAATTGGGACTCCTTGTTTGCAAACACTGGGGTGGACATGACAAAAGTAAATTATTCAACAGCACCTATATTGCTGGAGGAGCACTTTTTGCAGCGTTCGGTCCCGTGAGCCGTGGGCCGCTTGCTCCGAGGTGACATTTTTTTGTGTGGACGCGTCTCCTCCCACGATTTCTTTTTAAAAGCTTTTACAGTAGGGGATGTTTTGTCAGGCCTGGATGCGCTCTCCCCGGCGATACATGCCAGCTGACTGGGCGGCCTGAGCTATTTACAAAGAGAAGCGAAAGCCATGAATAATGAAAGAAGCGCCAAACGCACGGAAGGAGGAGCGGGAAGAGGCACGGGATGAATCCGGAATGGGCCAGGCAGGAAAACAAAAGATAATGTTTACAAGATTGTCCTCCTAAGGCAAGTGAGGCTCATTTTAAGACTAATTGGGAAGTTTAGATCATGGTACAATTCTTGGACCTCCTAGTGCTATGGAGAAAAACAAGACAATGGCAAGACAGTTTTACAATGTTGGGCTAGTTGGACAATAACCTTTTCCTTTGGAGTTTTCATTTATTTTGTAGCATTGGCCGTAGGGCTGCACAATATATTGCAAAACATATTTGCGACATAAAAAATATTTGCGATATATATCAGATATATTAGGAGATGCAATATCCATATCGCAAGAAGCCACAATATACAGTTGTGCCAAGGATGAAAATGTCTATTATCATGAATAAAGAAGCCAGGAGAAGCTCAGATCAACTTCCAAAGGTATGAAGTTACACATGAGACATTCCCTTAACATGTCAAAACAAAACAAAAAATCAGATTTTATTCTCATTTTTTACATTTAAAAAAATAATATTAAAGGGGAAAATAACAGTGCAAAAATGAACACATCCTGCAGAGTTAATGCCATGAAGCCCACTTTGGCAAGTGTTTCAAAGCTGGTAAACACTTTCGTAGCTGCCAACACTTTGTCAATTCTAGTTTGAGGGATTTTTGCCCATTTTTCATAACAAAACTCTCCCAGAACTGAGAGGTTTCTGGGCTGACTTGAACACACTGTTCTTTGAAGGTCTATCCACTTCAGTGATGTTTAGCTCAGGAGACTGTGTAGGTCATGGGTTAACCTTCAGACTGCACCTCTAGAGGTCGTCCATCATCGATTTTGAGGTTCAGGATTATTATCCATTTGGAGAAACCATCCACCTTTTCCACTTCAGCTTTTTCACAGATGGTGTTACGCATTCTTCCAGAATCTGTTGGAAATGAATTTGATTAATTATTTCCCTAAGCGTGACCACTGGCTGCAAAACAAGCCCAAAGCATGATGGATCCAGCCTCATACTCAATAGTTAGATATGGTGTTCTTTTCATGAAAGCTGGCGCCTTTCTACCTCAAACAAACCTTTGCTCATTATGGCCATAAGGTTATACTGTGGTAAAGTTTAGAATAGCATTTAGACAAGCCTAATGCATTTTGGAAACAAAATAAAGCGAGGTCTAAAATGAACTGTTTGGCCATAATAAGCAATGGTACGTTTGAGGTATTGTATCGCAAAGTCTTCCATCTGACTGAGATCAATACACTCAGGCCAAACCAAAATATTGCGCAAAAGGTCAGTTTTAGCTAAAGTTTACCTAATTTAGTTTCATTTGAACCTTGTTTTGGAGTAAAAATATCATTATCTCAATATGGCACAAACATATCACATATCGGAAGTTTTGTTTTCAATATCATGGAGCCCTAATTGGCAGTTTTTAACTAATTACACCTTGATGGGATGGGGTGGAAGATAGATAGATGAACAGATAGACAGATGGATGGATAGATAGACCTCCCTCTGAGCAAGTCAGTTTATTGGAAAAAAAAAGAACTCACAAATGCAGTAGGAAGCCAGCAATGTCAGAGGTATTGCCCCATAACTCGTTTAGAATGTGTGAGCCGTGTTCGATTTTCCTGTCTAAATATTTAAGGTTCATGTTGGTTTTGGGCAAACAGGCATTAGCGCTGGGACGTGAACGCGGATGGCTAGCGGACACAGTGAGAGACAGCGCCAGCTTGTCATCACTGTGGGTTACTAATGGGCCTTAACTTTAGCTCAAGGACACCTTTTTTTTTTTTTTTTAATGCTCATCTGCCTGACTATCGATTCCTGCCACTCCCTGCATGGACTCAACTGTCAGACGTGCTGCCGTAATGAACAAATACCTATTGAGAACATTGGAATTCAGAATATTGAGTACTATGTAAACAATAAGAAAGACATTTTTTTGCGTATCTAGATTTTTGCTCATGATGGTTTAAGCGAATCATCAACAATGCCATATAGCTTGACCTTCAGTGCAAACCTAAATCTAAATGTAAGCTATAAGTTGAATATGAGCATCCCACTTTACTATGATGGAACCCTCCTCTTTCTTGGATGACTGAAAGCTTACAGAAATGCACCTAAATCAAAGATTAACCAAAGTCAAAGGAGGCGGCTATATCCTAATATACAGTATGTGGAGGCAGTTTAAAAGGGGACATTCTTAAGCTTTTCACCATGTTGGCAGCAATCGGTCTGTGTAGGTTCTCAGTCATACAGGAGTTTTCCATCGTAGGCAAATATTCTTCAGTCTTCATCTGTACTCTGTAGTTGAAGTGTAGGACGTTTCGATCTTAGTCCAAAGATCATCATCAGAGGCCATATTTGTTAAAAAGAAAATTCAGCTTTGAATGGCAATGGAGGGCTCAGGTGAGACAGAAATCTATTGACAATAACAACCTTAGAGTGAAACCATCTCAATGCCATGCTAATGAGCCTGGACTACTGGGCGGAGCAGGGCCATAGGGAAGTGTCAACAACCTTAGAACTTAGCCCAGAGTGAGACAATAGAGAGATAACGAGCCATATTAAGTATGAATAGACTAAGATGTTTTCCTACCTTTAGTTCCAAGAGAGGAGGGACTTAGAGGTTAACTCCTCCTTGTGGTTTACTCTTAAGAGACCCACGAACATGTTCAAGTCTTTATTCGCTGATGACGATCTTTGGACTAAGATCGAAACGTCCTACACTTCAACTACAGAGTACAGATACACTTCAACTACAGAGTACAGATGAAGAATCTACAGAGTACAGATGAAGAATCATTGCCTTTTCACAATGTTGTTCCCTCATCAAATATCTCGACCCGTATATAGAACCAGCACAACCAACACAGACCTGGGTGACAAGCATCCTATCTATACAGTTACATTATTTGAAGTTGTCAATACTGAAGTGCCCAAAAGCAAGTTTATACACCACATTTTTGCACAATGTGTCCACTTAAAGGGAGACACTGCAGGCAAAAAAAACTATTTGTTCAATATTCAAGTTTTGGATCAGTTTGTTCTTTTAGCATATAAACTTAAACCTAATCTTCACAACAAGGTGTTTAATTATTGCACTTATACAAGACTTCTCCATATAATTATATGGTTTATTAATTTATTGTTTATTTTGTTGGGACAGTGCAAGTTAATGAACACACATGAGAACCATGCATGTAAACACACCACTCCAGATTGTAGCCTTGGGCTAATTTGCATCTGTTGTGCTACACTCGTACACACAAACACACTCTCATTCATCCTGATCTATTGTACATGTTTTTAGTGGTAGAGTAAAAGGGAGCACCCGGAGGAAACCTACGCAGACACGGTGAGAACATGTAAAGTCTACACAGAAAAGGCCCCGTCCTGGCCCGGGATCGAACCCAGGACCTTCTAGCTGTGAAGCACGAGTGCTAACCACTGTACTACCGTGTCGTCCTATGGTAAACTGTAAATTCAAAGGCATTTTTTTTCAAAAATGCATTTTAGTAGCACCATAGACTCTGAATATTCCTGTATTGTAATTAATATTGTGAAGGTATTTTCAGAGGAATTTCCTAAAGTCTAATTCATAGTCAGGGTTATTTTTTTTTTTTAACCCCAACAACAAGGCAAATAGTATTTTCCATATATCCATACTACCCCCTGAGCAAATCTTTGTGATTAGTACATCAACAAAATACAAAGTTTAAACCTTTCTCTAGCAATTTAGATTTGGTCATCAAAATAGTAAACCGTGGCTATTTTTGCACAGAAAATATAATAAAAGTTGCAATACATTGTCTGCCTATAGTTATGCCAGTAATCTACAGTGAAAGTTGCAAACTGATATCACTAAATACATTTATTTTCCACCTGCTGAGTCTCTCCTTAAACAATGTCTGATAGATTGAACCCCATTTTTGAACCTGTAAACTCTTAAATCCCGCAGACCTCTCTCGCTCTCGGCCCGCGCTGTATCTCGGCAGCTCAAATACCCTTGCAGTCCCTTCCCCTCTGTCCTCTCCGCACTGGCCTGTAATGGAATTTCCCAAGTGGAAAACGCTGCGGCCATTCCAAAGCAGCACCGAATCAGGTGGCCACTCAGGTGATAAATGATGGCGCTGCTGGAGAGAGATAAATCACCAATATCTTTCACACTACTTCCTTTAGGAATTAATATACATCCAGCGCCCATAGATTCAAACCTTGACGTTTTAATATATTTTTGCTTCTCCCTTATCCCCAAAGCCTGTTTTTTTTTTCTCTTACCCCAGACTACTTTGAAACGATATCCACAGAGATGTCTTATTGATATTTAGCCCCAGTGGTCTATAAGTGTGATTATTTACTGTTGGGATATATAGGGCACTGTTGTTGCACCTTTATGGCACCGGGGCGATCTTTTCATGTGCCATTAAACATTTTCAAGCCACAATAGTAGTTAATAGAGTGGCGGAAATGTGATATAATGCAGTGTCATGCTGAAATGGGGCCAGCCACTAGAATAAAGCCACTAGTGACATTGCCGGACAAATGCACAAAGCAATAAATTGGTAGCAAAATTGTTTTCGTTTCTTTTTTTACTTTGGTTGTACATTGTGTTCGGGATATAATAGATTTTTATGTATTCATTTTAAAAACGGTAAATAATACATTACGATAGCTAAATTATTAAATTACATTACATTATGGAATATTTTAGTGAGTGGGACTTGTTTACCAAATGCAGTGTCTCAAATATTCTGTCATCATTTTAGTTAAAGCGATATTTTTGCTGAGAAAATGGAAACACTAAAACTAAATTAAAGACTACTGGACAAAGTATGGCCATAGGGAAGTGTCAACAGCCTTAGAACTTAACCCAGGGTGAGACAATAGAGAAGTATGAATAGGCTAAGATGTTTTGCTACCTGTAGTACTAAGAGAGGAGGGACTTAGAGGTTATCTCCTCCCACGAGCGTGTTCAAATCTTTATTGAGCTGATGACAATCTTTGGACTAAGATCGAAACGTCCTACACTTCAACTACAGAGTACAGATGAAGACTGAAGAATCTTTGCCTACGATAAATTAAAAGTAGTTCATAATGACAAAATAGTATAAACAAATAAACCAAAAGACTAAAAACAGCATATCATTTATACAGTGTTTTTTCATGTGAGAGAAGCTCCATAAAACTGTGAACCTTGATTTATAGAATTATATTAAATAATACAGATTCAAATTTGACTAAATTAATTTTTCATGAACTAAATTTTAATCAAAGTATAAAGTTAAAGTATACAGTACAAAGTATACGCTCAAATGAGACACCTGGATATTTACGCCTATTCTATGGAGGGCATAAACAATTTTACTCAACTATAGGAAGAAAAAAACCTTTAAATCGCATAACTTTGAAATAATATCCTCACAGATTCTCACAGCACTGTTGGAACCATCCGCTATTGTCGCAGCCCACAATAGCCTCTAATAGAGCCGTGGAGACAGGTTACAATGCGGTGTCAGCTTTACAGGCGGGGGTTTCCTGAATGGAGGGGAATTATTAGACCTTCTTCTGCTCACCGGGCTTTGATTTGCCTTCTCCAGCGGTGACGCGGGGACAGGCTCAGAGCAGATGAGAGCCATCAACGGTGAGATGTGAGGAGTAGACGGAGCGAAAGGAGAGAGAGGAAAGAGGAGAGAGCAGGGGATGAAGGGGGCGGGTTCAAAGCCCTCCTGCCTCAGCCGCGCACAGTTAGAATGGATAATCAGTAAGCTCCTCCGTTTTCTTTTTTTTCTTTTTTTATACTAAGCCAACATATCACTCAGAATCTCCCAGCGTCTGTGGACTAAAAGCAGTTCGGAGGTATCTTTGAAAGTGAAGAGGCAAACTTCACAGGCAAATTCTGACTAAGCTTTGCACGTTTTTGTATCAACAGAAATACTATATGTTGTTGCTACTTTGAAGATGAGAACAACTGATGTACATCTGTGTAGGTTCTCAGTCGGGAGTTGTCCATAGCAGGCCAAGATTCCTCTCTATTGTCTATCGTCTATTGTTTGACAATTAGAGGTAACAAGCCCTAATAAGTATGAATAGGCTAAGATGTTTTCCAACCTTTAGTACCAAGAGAGGTCTTTATTCGCTGAGGAAGATTTTTGGACTAAGATCGAAACATCTGACACTTCAACTACAGAGTATACAGATGAAGACTGAAGAATCTTGGCTTACACCTAAATTGGTGTACATGATAAATGTACGTTGAGCTTTGGTTATTCAGATACTGGAAAGTCATCTCATCACCAATGATGCCAATCCAAACTTTGTCATAGTTAGTGTTGAGAAATGTTACAATTTTCTTGGATAGTGCAGCTGATATGCGAAAGTAGGGGCAAGATCCATCCCTGAAGCGTGTGGTGAGATATTACCGTGTGATTAGAGTGATTACCGCCAGAGCGATCTAAACACATGTTAAAGTACTTAAAAATACTGGAATACTGTTAATTCCTTGATAAAATTGCCTGAATAGTGTGAGTGAATGTGATCACTAAGGGGAAGTTTGGCCCTAACTAGGAGAAAAGCAAACTACCCCAGTATTTCCTGGGTTATAATGTGTCATAGGGAAGACACATTTTAAAGCCTATAATCCATCATTAGATCGGTTATGAACAGACTTGCACTCAAAGTGTGTTCATCCAGCATCATAAAGTTTCTAATTATGTTGTTGTTGAAACGTAAAGTTGTTTAAAAAAAAAAAAGTAATTCCCACTGCTGCCTGTGGGGGGAGCTCCAGGCAAACCCCTCACCAGCCCCGCTCATGTGTCTCAGAGTCAGTGTCATCCTTATATATTTCAAATTATTAACATAAAATAGCAATGAAAAAAAGCAGTTTAATTTGTCCATGTAAAAATTTTATTTAAAGGGACTCTACGGAAGTTAAAATTGAAAAAATTATATATTTTCCACCCCCTACATGCTCCAGCAATGTCCCGCGCTGTACTGTGAGCCCACACCTATCCCACTCAACTGCCGCTATAAGCCTCCACCGTCACTCTAAAAGTTGCGTGTTCGGGCCGAGTCAGCAGTCCTTCACCAGCTTAACATGGAGACTGCAGTTACGCGGACGGCCAGAGGTGGCAGTCACGCGTATGAAAATGATCAAACTCCGTTGAGTCCCTTTAAGGTACCTAATAAGTCACCTATTCTAATCACCTAATAATTAAAATAAAACCTATTTTATCACAGATATTTCCCATTGTTGAAAAATACCTAAACAAAATGAACAACCAAACATGTGGCTTTGAACGGCTCACTTCTCCTAAGACCTGACTTGTAACTTTACTGGGAACAGGGACCTCTCCAGCTCGTCTCCATAGAGATGTTGTCTAAACACAGCCTGAATATGATATTTATAAAGGTTAGGTCCTCATCAAAATCCATTATTTAATTACCCACTGCAAAAATACCAGCTGGTCATTAGGAGCATGTTTTGTATTACCGGCAACAATAGAATGTTGCTGCAGTGTACCTTTAATGGTCATGTATGGAAAACCGATTAGAGGGATTCTTCTATTAATTGCTGTTCACACACATTAGCCACTGTTGCCAGCATTATCATTGTGTTTTAAATAAGACCAGAAAATATAGGACATACTGGAGGAAGCTTAATTGAAAGGTGCAGGAATATACTGTATTCTTCAACAGCCCAATCTGGATGAATACTGAATACTGCAAGACATACTGTATAGCTTACACAAAAATGATTAAAAGCTTTAAGATAGCATCCACAGTTAAGTTAGAATTCTCAACCAAAACACATCCGACAACTACAACTTTGAAAACAGTTCTTCTAAAACATGAATTCATTTCCCTGAACTTGTTTCAACCACGGACACGAACATACAGAGTCATGAATTATTCTTCCACGTGTTTCATCATTATCTTCACTACTGCATCATGTATATAACAGAGACCCTTGTTCTCCGCTGCTTTATGCATCACTGATCTCATCTGACTTTTGGGAGCTGTGTCTAGCATGTTGTGATGATCGCTGCGTTGGTGCACATTCACTTTGGAGGGGTAATTAGCATAAACCCACAAAACAAAGCAGATAAAAGGAGTCAGTTGTTTAACTCCGGAGCTTTTCAAGTGTCCGCCTGATTCTTTATGTCGCGCAGCATGACAGCGGCGCTGCCTTTGAGCCCGGATGTAACAACGCTTTGAGCCCAGAGACCAAAGACAAAACTGGGGAAATTACATCATTAGAATAAATACATAATTGTACACAATATGGCCATTATTTAATGAATAAAGAAGAACCTTTTTTATACATGGGCATAAGAGAGTAGGATTGTGGCATGGCTTGATAATGAATGCTAGTGCTTTGATATCAGTTTTAAACATGCAGATTGAATTCAGCATCTATATTTCAAAATTACTCTCTAGAACAAAAACTCTCCTTCCTTGGTGATTGTCAGTGTTTCCCGACCTTTATGAGCCAAGGCACGCTCTTTACAACAGAAAAATCACAAGGCACACCACTAAAGACAACTGTCACAAAAACGTACATTCATTGAAATATAATGAACATGTCGTCAACATGTGTTTATTTAGTGTGACATCTGTGCCTGCTTAGTTGAACACAACGCTGAAATCCTTGCAGGAATGGCAGAGAGACAGACACAAAGATTTTCCTCAACAGCTCTGAGTCTGTGTTTTGTCTTTATAGCAGTCATGTTTGAAAAGCCTACCTCACAGAGATATGTTGTGGAGAAAGGGAACAGAAATAAAATAGCTATGTTTGTCAAAATAGGGACTCCTTGGGTTCTTAACTCAGTTTCCACTGGAAGCATGTAGTCGATGACTCCTTCCAAAGACAGGCACAGATAATTCAATCATTTGGAAGTGGTTTGGTTTTGATGCATCAGATTAACAGCAGACGAAGCCTGATTGTCTTAATCAGTGGAAAGTGAATGGAAATAAGACTTTCCAGATGTTTACATACTGCCTCAGACAGTGCCATGTCTGTGGGAACACATATATCACAACAATCACACATCAGTAACCCATAAATTGTCAATTTTGCAGCATGACTGTGGGCTATACCGCCCTCTAGTTGTAGTCAGGTATATGTTCTACCTGACTACAACAATTCAATCAGGTGAAATTTCCACTTCCATTTCTTGAGGCACCCTACGGTGCCGTGGCACCCTGGTTGGGAAAAACTGGTCTAAACAATGTCAGATCGAACCCGAGACCTCCTACATCATTTTAGGTGGTGGGCCAGGAGCCAAAAGAGGGTCCTGGGTCCCAGCTGAGTAACTTGTGATATGTACTGTAATCCTTGTATTATTTCCTATGCTCTCTCAAGTAAACAACACAATTTGGATATACAGTGTATACTTATTAATTGTAACACACTTCAACTCAGTCTTTGTCAGGGGGCAGTTAGTTAATAAGTAGTACAATAAATGTTTCACAATAAGGAGATTAGGTATTGCATTGACCCACCGCTTCTACATATTCATGCATTTCAGCCATGTGACTTTTGGTGCCCCCCAAAGCCTCTGATTGGTCAGAGCATACAGATATAGCATGTTTTGATTTGAATTGCTTGTAGCAACACAGTGTTGCAACATAAGTTCCGCTAGCCCAGTCCTCGCGTGTGTGATCCCGGGCCAGGGAACATGCTTCTTTATTTAACAGCGAGAGAGACTGATAATGGGACAAACAATAGTCTCTAAAGCTAAGACAAGGAAATATGACAACGATATAGCACTGAGCTGCACTTTGACTACGATGGGACACGAGGAAAGACCAGGGGAGAAAGGCGACTGCATTCTGCTAAAAGTGATGTGGGTGCACTTTGAGCTGCCCATATGAGTCTTTGCGCAGCGTCTTTACGCAGCGTAGAGAGCCATCACATGGCTCTGTACAGCCCCCGCGGGGGGAAAGTGTGCAGACTTCAGAAATGTTTTCTTCTTCCTAAGGGGGGGGCGCAACAGAAAATAGTTGAGAAACACTGCGCTAGCCGATGATGTCAGCTGAAACTCATCTACTGTATATGGAACTCTATTTCTACGGCCGTGTTTTCAAAATGCGTTTTTCTCACATTGGCAACATCGATACAGTAGCACCTAAATACAGAAGAATGTTTCAATAATGAATTCTTAGCCTGATTTATTGAGTTTTCAATCCCAGAAACACAGCAAATTATATATACTGTATATATTTTTTTCCACTATTAACTAGCTTCTTCAAAGATATCCAAAATCCCCTCTGAGAAAGCCGTTGTACAATATGTCATTAAAATAAACCCATACATTGAAATCTGGCTCAATTATTTTCTTATTGAAAATGACTTCTTTCATGTATTGTTTCATATAATGTTGCCTTACACTTGTATCAGTAATCAACAGCACAATAGCAAAACATTTCAAATAAATGTCTCAAATACGTTTGTGTAGGTTCTCAGTCGTACAGGAGTTGTCCATCGTAGGCAAAAAATCTTCAGTCTTCATCTGTGCTCTGTAGTTGAAGTGTAGGACGTTTCGATCTTACTCCAAAGATCGTCATCAGGAGTACAGGCTCATTTGCATGACAATGAGTCGGTTTCGCTCTGAGGTTGTTATTGCCAATCGGTTTGTGTCTCAGTAAGCTTCATAAATAGGGTCCAGCTGGTAACGTAGACCTCTATTGCGATTTATTGCTGGATTTTCCTTTTTAACAAAAATGGCTTCTTTGACTCCTCTCTCCAAGTATTTACTTTCTTTTGATAAGACCCTAACCTCACTGTCCTCAAATTAATGTTTGTTGGCTTTCAGATGCAGATGCACAGCCGATTGAGGGCCATTCCCTCTTCTGTGTTGGCCAAGCCTGGTTTTCAATAATTGTTTTGTTTCTCCAATATAATGTTCTTTGCATTCCTCTTCTTTGCAATGAATAGAATAAACCACGTTGCTCTTTTTGTGGTTTGGGATCTTGTCTTTAGGGTGAACTAGTTTTTGTCTTAATGTATTCATTGGTTTGAAGT
>OMNZ01094224.1:0-11012 GCA_900303255.1 Lesueurigobius sanzi
CAATTAACTGACTGCATAGGTGTGGTTTAAAAGCCGATTGGTTAATTAGGTGTGTTTTGAAAGCAAAAATTCTCATGGGGGCTAATATTTTTGAACAACCCATTTTTACCTTTATTTCATATAAAGATAAGATAAGATAAGATAAGATAGTTTTTATTGATCTCACAATGGAGAAATTTACTTGTCACAACAGCTCTTAGGACAGTATCACACAGGGGGGTGCACAAAGTCAGGAAAAGTGTCATCAAAGAAGCAAAACAACAGGTAATAGTAATAATAGTAACAATAAAATAAAATAGAATAAAGATAGTCTCTTAGTGTATCTCTGTAAATAAACTGTACAAACATCTCTTAAGCACTAGATAGATAAAATAAAATAAAATAAAAATAAAAAAAATAAACTCTAGTTGAATTGTATGAATGGAGTTATCAGCAGGTGATATATAATAAATGACTGTTTACATTCAGGCGGTTTATAAAGTGACATTGCAGATATTGTAAACACAGATGTTATTGCACATAGTATTGTTATTGCACATGGAGCTATACAGTAGAATTGTACAGTCTGACAGCGGTGGGTATGAAGGACTTGCGGTAAAATTAGACAACCTGAACATGTATTTTATATTCCAAAATGTACCGAAAGCTTCTAAATAGCACTGGGGAATGTTTGATGACATCAATTTTCATCAAAGTTGCAAACATTTGGATGAAATTTGCGAAAATGTTCCAAAATTTAAGGGGGGCTAATAATTGTTAGGCGGATGGATTCTTGCAAAGGAGAAGGAGCCAAACCATGGAGTATTTTTTTTTATAAGCAAGTACTGTATGTCAGGTTTTCTGATCATATTCTCCCAATTTTTAACTACTCTTCTACATCAAACAAACCTCTTGATTCTACAGATTATTTGCTGGCGCACACAACTTTTTATCAAATATATCTTTATTTAAGGATCCCCATTTGTCTTTACCAAAGTAGACCCCATTCATCTTGGGGTCCATTCTCAATAAAAGTGTCACAATTTATACTATACATAACATATCAACAGTGACTATGCCTTTTCATAACCTATTCAGTCCGCTGAAGAGCCTATACATTACCTCCATTTACTAGACCGCAGCGTTCTCAGGCCCGAGGCGGTGCAGTAATGGGACGAAATGCACTCCTTTTGTCCATTAAACACGCCACGGGTCTGAAAGACTGGCAGCAGACCGCTATTTCTCGACCATTTTATACCTCCAGTGTCCACATGTGGCTGGGGGAAAGCAGCAGCGTGTTTTTGTTCAATCCTCGTGTACTTTACAAAGAATATATGGTTACAGAAGTGCACTATTTCTCTTTCTTCTTGTTCTGTAAAGGGGTTTTTCTCTCGTTTTAACTCCAGAGTGCCGTTGGAGCATCAAGCTGGGAGATGCAGCGGGGTGCAAACTTGAAAAGATTTTTTTTTTACAGTCCTCTAAAGTCCGTTGTTCATCTCCATATCACAGGGGGGAAAGTGAGGTAAAGACGTGAGAGAACTGCACATGCATGGACGGTGGATCTTCTGTACTTTGTCTCCCTCTGGTGGTCAAAGAATATACTGCGTGTTCAATTTGAGAAAGTCACACAAAGGTCTGAAAAATAATACATACTTTTTATACAGCGGGGAAAACTGACGTAAAAAGCGTCAACGTGACTTATTGAGTTCTTTTCTGTAGTTTCATCTTTTGAGGTCAGAAGTTCCATCTCTAATCCTGTTTTGGGGCTGTGGGGATCAACTGTGGTTATTTACAAACATCATTGTTACTATTAACTGTTGATGTGTAATCTGCAGGGAGAACATTGTGTATTAGGGCTTCTATTTTGCTGTACTTTCATATATTTAGGTTTGTACAATATGCTTTTTATACTGTATGTCCCATTTTGTATTTTTGAAAAATGTAACTTGGAGCCATATACAGTTGTGCTCAAAAGTTTACATACCCTTTTAATCTTTTGGCCATTTTTCATAGAATATGAATGACAATGCCATTTATTGCCAAAGAACTGAGTTTACTCTTTTCAAATCATAATGAAACAGAAACTACTCAAATGTCCCTGATCTAATGTTTACATGACCTTCAACAACTGCCAGGAACATTGTTCAGGAGCAAAGAAAAACTCACTTCAGCTGAAATACAGGACTCTGTTTCAAGATGCACAATGTGTACACTTTTGATCAGGGACATTTGGCTAGTTTCTTGTTGAAAAGCGGAAACAAACACATTTTTTGACAGTAAATGGCTTCGCCATGACTAACCATGAGTGAAATAAAGGTTTTTGTGTTATCATTCATATTCTATGAAATGCATACACTTTTGTGCAAAAGTGTATATTTCAATTTAACCCAATTTAATCTAATTTAGTTTTTTTTTAACCAATTCCCTTTAATTAATTCTTTTTTTTTACATTTATATTTGTTACTCTATTTGTCTTATAGGATTACAGTGTGTTAAATTCAGTTCTTCTTTCTCTTAGAGGCATTACTAATGAGTTTCCAGCCTGTTTACTGCCTGCCCATTAGTCATTGACATTGTTATTATTAATATGTGATGTAATTTTTACTGTATTGCTTGTGATATTGTCCTTTTTAATGCCTGTTGTACAGCACTTTGGGCAATGGTTGTTGTTTTAAATGTGCTATAAAAATAAAGTTGACATTGACATTGACATTAGCTGTAGGTCAAATATATACATCATTAGTTAAGAAAGGCCTGTTTTGGGTCTCTGTATGGCTGACTTCTTTTTGTTCTTGGGGTAAATTTAAGAAGTGGGTCTACAGAGCCCGCGGAGCATCTCCTAATCCCGTCAGACATGAAGAGCCTTAATCCGATCAGGAATCTGGAAAATCCAGAGAATTTGGGGTTTTTAAGTTTCCCTGCTGCGCTCTGCTTAATAGCCGAGTACAGTAGGAAGCCTGGATGCACCACTCTTAACTTTGGTAACAACCTCACAGTGTTACAGGTGCAAAAAGTATCATAAACTATTTAACAGCTAAATTATTCTATTCTGCACCAATGGCCCCAACAACCACCAGCCACAGACTCATACATAATGACTATGTGAAATGTCCAAAACAGCAAGTGTTGTCACCCAAAAATTATGCAAAAGACATAAGCAGCAGTACAACTCAACAAAATATATGTTTACAGAAATAAAAAAGAATGCATTAATAAATAATGGTTTACACCATACCTGCCCTACACCACCAACCATTCACTCTCTCTCTCATTCATTCTGACCTATTGTACATGTTTTGGGTGGTAGGGGAAACCGGAACACTCAAAGGAAACCATACGCAGACACGGGAAGAATATACAAACTTTACACAGATAGGCCCCGTCCGGGACCTTGTTACTGTGACGCACGAGCGCCCGCCATAGTCTCCTGGTGCTTTGTTTAGTAATGAAGCCATGAACTACTTGTCACTAATGTCACTAACACATTATGCTGTCTAATCTACTCAGACAAGACGATTAACAAGAGGAGACAGAGGAAGGATTTATCCAGACTAGATAAAGTTCTTGGTCAAGGTCTAAACGAGTTTACACCTTCATCTTCACCATAGGCCTCTCTAGTCCAATCCAACAGACAACAACATTATTCACAGTAATAGACCCAGACGATCTGAAATACTAGGGGCCTGGTGTGTACTGTGTATTTTGTCATCTGTTTTGAGTAATAAATAAATCATTGTCGTGTTTATGTGTATTCATTTGTGTTTCACCCCCCACGTCTCATAATGGTTCGCTCCGCACCTCAGAGGCCCTGCCCTGGTCAAAAAATCCCATTAATAAATAAGAATCCTATTAGATTAAAAAAAAAAAATCCTGTTGGATTCCAATCAGAATCATATTGGACATCAATGGGACTTTCCAAATCCTATCAGGATCCTATTGGACTCCAGGCTACAGCTGATTAGTTTTGCATCAAGGAGCTGCTAACAATGTGAACGGCAGGAAAGGAATATACAGCACCAAAACTTACCTCCCCATCAAAGCTGTAATGTGAGGGACGTTTTGGTGCTGTCTATTCCTTTCCTTTACTGCTGCAACCGTTCACATTGTTAGCAGCTCCTTAATGCAAAAATAAGCTGCTGTAGCCTGGAGTTGTCCTACCTTCCTGGTCGAATGCACCTGGAAACCATGGGTATCAAGTTCATTAAGAAACTGGCAATTCAAACGGCTTTTGCTGGCGAGATTTTTCAGAAACCGTGACCACAGCCACAAAAACATTATACACTTGAAAAAAATGTGTCAACACTAATACATCGTAAAAAAAAGAAAAGGCAAATAATCTCCCAATTTCAATGTATTTTGAGTTTGACAGCCGCCTGCAGACGCACGGTGCATGATGGTTAGATTTCTGTCCGACTTCCTCCAGACTTGCTCTGATGTCATGGACACGTAGGCACACGTGGGGCACGGGAAACTCGTGAGACTCCAACAAGAGCAGCCGTTTGGGTCAGCCACTGCATCTCCCCAGGAGCAACTGCAGAGGCTACATGGCCCAGTGCATGATGGGAAACCGCTCACCTGTCATCGGCACACGCACAGGTGATTGGACCTGAGTCTGTTGTGATCAGAAACGTGGTCCTCATCGTTCGGCTGGATCCTCCTCCTCTCTGCTCAGTGCTGTCTAAGTTAGATCTGGATCCTCCTCCTCTCTCCTCAGTGCTGTCTACGCTAGATCTGGACACGTTACCAACTTTAAATATGACTGAAACTATTGACTGTCCCTTAAATAAACATCATGATCGATGCTTTCCACTTCAAACATATGATTTAGAGGCGATATTTCATCTTGCAAACCTAATAGGAGCGTTTGCTCTGATAGTAAATGTACAATCTGTGGCTTAAGTGTAAAGTGTAGTGGAAGTGGAAGTGTAGTGGAAACCGAGCAGGGGGGTCAGATACTTTGAAATGAGTTTTATTGAACTAAAACATGAAATGCAGGTGATATCTGATGAGACCCGTGATCTGAGGCAGCTCTCTGTTCTCGGGCTGTGCAGTGTCCAGCTTGACTTCAGACTTTTGTCTCCGCTCCTGTTGCGCTCGTCTACTCTCGTTGATCCTCCAGTCGAGGCCATCGAACGAGCCTAATAATTTCAGTTTAGCTTGACACAGTTGCATCCATGCACCAATCTGTCCAAAGCAGTGACACGAAAACCATCGGAACCAAAAGCGCAAAAGTGGCACTTCGATCTCACTTTTCACTACGCATTTAGACAAGTATTTTTGGGTGAAAGCTGCATGGAATCGGAAACTTCACATTCATTTGTATGTGACGAGAAACGCAGTTTTACGCTTTTCACCCTTTTCACCCTTTACACAGTGACGCGAGAGTGAAGAGTTTTTAAAGGGACTCAACGGAGGTTGTCCATTTTCATACTCGTGACTGCCACCTCTGGCCGTCCGCGTAACTGCAGTCTCCATGTTAAGCTGGTGAATGACTCCTGCCTCGGCCGAGCACGCAACTTTAGAGTGACAGTGCAGGCTTATAGCGGCAATCGAGTGGGATAGGTGTGGGCTCACAGTACAGCGCGGGACATTGCTGGAGCATGTAGGGGGTGGAAAATATATTATTTTTTACATTTTAACTTCCGTAGAGTCCCTTTAAGGTTTCCACTCTGGAGGGTGGTTTCACTTTTTCATGTTTTCAACCCCCCAAAAACACCATCTAAACCAGACCTGGGCAAATCCCAGCCCACGGCTTGTAGAGCCAAAAATAATAATGATCATGAACAAAGCTGTTCATTTCCTTTGGCAGAGGCTCTTTCAAACGATCACTGAAGCTCAAGTTTTCAGTCCTGCCTTTTCATTTTATTTAGATTTTATGAGTCGACAAACACATCTGGATATTTTAGTCATATTTGTAGTCAATTTTTACTACCAGAAATATGATTTTGTGTCATTTTACTTTAGAAAAATATAAAATGATGACCAAATCTTCCAGTCCTGACAGTCATGTCAGGACTGAAGGCTCTCCCTGAAAACCTCGTCACTGCTTAATCCTGGGTTTATGCGGTTAACCCCATAAACCCAGGACCAAACCAGATCTAAAGCAGGACTTATCGTGGTTTAGTCCTGGGTTTGAGGTTAGTTGTGGTTTAGACCTTGTTTAGACCTGATTTAGTCCTAGTTTAGTCCTCAGTTTATGAGGTTAATATTTATCAGGCTGCAGTCCTGTAGGGCTTTGTCCAATTTTTAAATATTGATGAAATGAGGTGAATCAATACAGTTCTCATTATTGTTATTAATTCATTCAAAGAAAAAAGTGTGGTCAATAGTATTTTCCTGTTAACAATATGTGCCGCCAACTTAAAATCATGTTCACATTAAAATAATCACGGTGCAATCTAGAAGGACAGCGTCAACTTCAACACTGAACATGCACACTGTATGTGTTACAGATAGTTCCCGTGGTGAATCTCCCTGTACATTTTGTCCCTGGAAGTCAGCGAGGACACTATGCAGCCACATTATGTACACCTAACTAATCCTGGGTCGAAACAACATTGGTGCAGAGGGGCCCCATAAGATAAAACGAAGTGAAAATAACCCACAACAGGCTCCATGATCAAAGTCTGCGGCATAATGTGCCCATCCGAGTGCAAAGAGCTCTTCTGACAGCGGCCACTTTACAGCATGAGAGTTGGGGTTAGTGTCGGGGAGAAGCTGTAGCATTGATTTACACAGAAGCTGAACATAACTCAGGGTTCAAAGTTCGGCGGACGTCTGAGGGCCCGGAGCGAAGCCGGGTTAAAGGGAAAACCGCATCTGAAAGTTCCAAAATGCAGCGTCTGAGCGGCGGCCAGACATGGTGAAGACGCTGTGTGTCGGCAACAAGTAAGTGGATTAACTCAGCTATTTGCGTTTTTTTTCTCATATATTCTGCTCTCTGTTGAGTATTGCAGTGTGTTGACTTAAAGTGTATATGAAGCTTTTGACACAATTTTCACTAAAACATATTTCTCACAAGTGTACTTAGAATTTTGACAAGAAAATTACCTACTTTTCCCTGATTTGACCATTTTTGCAGTGTTTATTTTTCACTTCCTTATTGGACATGGACACAGGAAGTGACATACGCAGAGGTAAACAACATAACTGTTGCCGTGCTGACCATTAAACCAATGGGAAATGAATCATAGGGGAAAAAAAGAGAAAAAAAATACCCTTCGATGCTGATGGATGTGGACAATTATCAAGTTAGCTACTCCAATATACTTTTCAGAATTTGTTAACCTGTTTAATGTACTATCCATAGCGAGTGACTAAGGATGGCGGTACAATTGGCTAGTTCTCCGTGAGGCCAGTTAGCATACTGGGGCTGACTCTGGAACCCAGAAGCTCCTATTGACTTTCCATGTAAACTTTTTGGCCTCTCTTTAACCCCTCCTTGTCTTGGGCCTTTTTTTCTATTGAAAATGCTATATACTGCATTGAGGTTTTTCTCAGCATGTGGAAGGTGTACATGGCTAATCTTAGTAGCAAATAAAATGTTGGACCTTGAGGCGTAC
The DNA here is from genome assembly GCA_900303255.1 of Lesueurigobius sanzi. Classification (NCBI taxonomy): domain Eukaryota; kingdom Metazoa; phylum Chordata; class Actinopteri; order Gobiiformes; family Gobiidae; genus Lesueurigobius; species Lesueurigobius sanzi. The sequence goes on from OMNZ01094224.1 coordinate 7,542, forward strand.
TGCTGAAATACTTTACACATTTACATAGCAACTACAAAAATAGTCAAATCCACATTATTTGGGCCCCCTGCACAGCCTGCAGAACGCCGGATTGAACCACTGAAAAATTATATATGTTATATATATATTTTTTTAAGTCCAGGCGTAATCTTGCTGTGCCAAATTTGGCACAATTTGGTGCAACTTTGGAATATTTTGCTGCGTAAAACACATGTACATGTCAGTAGCTGTATCTGAAAGTGCAGAGACCAATTTTTGGCTCTATAGAGCTTAAGGAAATTATTGGAAATAGACTTGTTAATATGACCCTCAAGTGCTTGTCTTACCACACGCTGCAACGTCCTGTTCTTTGTGTTTTATTTAAGATATTAACAAAAACAACTGGCTAATCAGGTGACTTCTTGCTCAGCGGTTGCTGAAAGAATGTACTCACACAAACCAAAAATGGAATTTGGCTCCAAAAATTCAACATGGCGGTGGGTCAAATGCTAGCCTGAATTGGATTCATAAGTCCGCGCTGAACGCTATGGGGAAAGCCACTGGCTACCTCCATAGTTTATACGCTCTACGGTACTTCCCATTAGCATTAGCATTAGCCATCAAACATTGTATTTTATGAACAATCTGGATGTATTCAGCTGCTGGTAACCCATGGATCACATTTGCATGATTTCAAAACCTAGTTAGAAAGAAAATGAACAGACATTTTAGAATTTTACTTAAGTTAAGATACAGTATGTAAGATACTTCGTCCCCACTTCCACTGTGACCCCAAGACCCCATGTCCACTGAAAATACCCATTGCGATGATCCTCGCATAATGTGAACAATCCTATTTTGTCATATGTAATCGTTTGTATGTACAGTAAGTGTCTTGTGTATGAAATTGTCTTTACTGTACCTTGAGTCGCACCAGCCCTGAGCTTTACTCTACACGAAAATTTTGTTGTTCAGAAGAATCAGAATAGAATTTATTGCCATTGTCAATGAAGGTTTCACAGACTAGGAATTTTCTTCAGTGTACTCATGCAACTGTTTACTGTAACAATGACAAAAAAGATTCTGATCTGATCTGAATAATATGTGTAAAAGTGGCATCTGAGCTAAATGCTAAATCATTTCGGTTACATTTTCTGCTTTTTTGAGGGTCCCACTAAACCTCCTCTTATAATATATTAATGACCGAGAACTCACAGAACAGACATACCATACCTCATAACTGGCTTCCCCATTATTTGAATGTGGAGAGAGCGTTCAATTAAGCGAATAATGGCGAAAAAGTCCCAGACGTTTAAAGCATGCTCAGCATATAGGCAACAGGCTTGGAAAGCTCACGGCTTTTCTATTTCTATGTCTTCAACATAATATGGATCTTTACCTCCATCGATGTCACTAACTTAGAAATGTAAATAAACACAACTTCCCCCCCAACTCTTCTTCATTGAATTGCCCCTTCACTGGCATACACACGTACAGTACATTATGTAATATATGTTATCAGTCAGCAAGAGTTGTTGTAGCAGAAGACGAAACCGTAGAAGGGGAGCACAGCAGGAATGTTCAGAGGCTTCCCGTGTGCTCTGGTTTCCCCTGCCACTAAAACATGCACAGCCTCCTCTGGAAAAAAAAAATAAAAATCTTAATCACAGTTCGACTTAAACTAACAGGAGAATTCATGATCAAAACATTTCTGCATTTCCCGTTGTCCATGCTGTGCTCCTTGAGATTTCAATATTGATTTGCAAACATTTGAAACTTAATCAGAATTTCACAGTCGGCGAAAATGAAAAATTAATTTTGCGGGAGTCTGGAGGGAAATTTTCTCCTCCTGTTTGTGATGACTGACTGCTTGCACCGTGGAAAGCCGGGTTTAATCTATTTTTCTATCCCATTGCGACTTGTATATGAGAGTATACCACCAAAACCACACCATATATGGCTCTGTGGATAATAAAAGAATGCCGTATCTGAGTAGATTTGTAGCTGCAGTTGTCAGCCTTTGGAGAAGCAGACAAGAATAAAGAATAACAAAGTAAATATTGCTTGGTCCATAATGTTTTCATTGCATACTTACAGTGGAACAGGCCAGGGACAAGGACTATAAACTTTAAATAGCCCCTATGACATACAGTGACACAGCTCAAAGCTCACAAGTTATACAACCACTGACTAGCACTTACAGTAGCCTTGACAAACACAGCACTTTTTCACAGACTCGCTGTACATGTCGTTCCTTTATGTAAACAAAGACTTGCATGTTCTGGTTGCTGCAGCTTTAAATGAGCAAATGTTGTAGTCAAGCGAACTGTGCATGAGAAAATGATTTGTTGTTGTTTAGCTTTTTTTCAGATTGGCCGCATCAGCATAACAGCGATTGGGAAGTTATAGACTAGACTAGACAATCCTATTGTTATTGTGACTTATAGTTTGATATTGTTGGATATGTCTGTGGAAACTAAAGTAAGTTATTTTTAGTTTGCTCCCGTGACGTGGTGATTTAAAGAAACAGAAGTTGTTTGTTTAAGTCATACCCTAAAGTCAGTCACAAAGATGAAAGGCTCCACAGAATTCTGACTCACCTCTTTGTCATTGGTATAATATGTCACCTTTTCGGTGACACCAGACTCAGTGGCTGCGTCCATTGAGATGAATGGGGAAACATTGGCTAAGATCTTCACAAAATAACTATTTATGCGATTTGTCTAATATAAAAGGGAAGCAAATCAATTTTCAATCAAATTTTTTTTGCTGTAGAAAATTGACAGAGAGGTTGATGTTTTAAAGTGGGCTAATGTTAGCAGGAAGTTAGCATGTTCAGAATTCAATATAAAGTGATTAGCCATTCATAGGTCAAAAACGAAGCAATATTGACATATATATGAAGCTGCAAAAAATACTCACAGTTATGGGTATTTGGATTCGATCTGGGATTTGATCCAATTTGATCAAATTAAGCCACTATGAACATATTAATTGAAAGAGGGAGTGTCCTAGATGAGAGGTGTCCCTGATGATGGTTTGGGCCTTCTTGAGGCAACATGAGCTGTATAGGTTTGTGTAGGTTCTCAGTCGTACAGGAGTTGTCCGTCGTAGGCAAAAATTCTTCAGTGTTCATCTGTACTCTGTAGTTGAAGTGTAGGACGTTTCGATCTTACTCCAAAGATCGTCATCAGCTACTGAAGGTCTGGAGCACGCTGTGGGTATATAAAACCAGTGGAGGAGTCAGCCTCTAGGCCCCTCCTCTCTTAGTGCTAAAGGTAAAGTACTTAACGAGGGTCCATTGTCTCCCCTGAGCTGTATAGCTCTGTCAGAGAGAGGAGAGGGCAGCCAGTGATCTTCTGAGCAGTGTTAATGATCTTCTGAAGCACTTTCCTCTGAGCCCCCGTGCAGCTGTTGTACCACACACACATGCGGATTCTCTCGATCGAGCGCCTATAGAAGGACACTCTCTGGCAGATGTTATTTTTCCTT
>OMNZ01094224.1:21716-61411 GCA_900303255.1 Lesueurigobius sanzi
ACTACATTTTAAAATTGGCTTAAAAGTAAAAGTATTTTATTTTCAAAGTGACCTCTCTGTGATGAACTGGTTTAGATCTGGTATAGATCTTGTTTAGACTTGGTTTTGTCCTGTTTTAGACCTGGATTAGTCCTGGTTTAGTCCTGCTTTAGACCTGGTTTTGTCCTGGTTTAGACTTGGATTAGTCCTGGTTTAGTCCTGATTTAAACCTGCTTTAGGCCTGGTTTAGTGGTTTACCCGTTTAGACCTTGTTTAGATCAGGTTTAGACTTGGTTTAGTCCTGGTTTAGACCTGGTTTTGTCCTGGTTTAGACCTGGTTTAGTTCTGGTTTAGTCCTGATTTAAACCTGCTTTAGGCCTGGTTTAGTGGTTTACCCGCTTAGACCTTGTTTAGATCAGGTTTAGACTTTGTTTAGACCTGGATTAGTCCTGGTTTAGTCCTGATTTAAACCTGCTTTAGACCTGGTTTAGTGGTTTACCCGTTTAGACCTTGTTTAGATCAGGTTTAGTCCTGGTTTAGACCTTGTTTAGTACTGATTTAGACCTATTTAGACCTGAGTTAGTGATTTAGTTAGTCCTGGTTTGATACAAATAATTATAAAAAATCCTGCACATTAAACTCTTTAAAAATACTTTTACTTTTTTACTTATAAAGTACTTTTTACAATGGATACATGTATACATTTACTTAAAAATAAATCCTAGGCCCTAAGACAGTGACTATTGAGTACTTCTTCCACCTCTGTATTATCCACAGTTAAAAGTTAACTACAGACCTAAAGGTTACTGAATTACCGTTTAGGGTGGACTTGGCTCAATGTCAAAGCGTCCTTGACTGGTCTCTAATGACAAACAAGATTTTGCATTGGTAAATTGGTAAAAATGACACGATGGCGACATGTTCTACGTGACTGGTTGACTGTATACATTATGCAAATGTCCTGCTTCAAAATTATGAAAATGATCAAGCTCTAGACACCCGTCATTACATCATTATTTGCGTTGGGGGATGGGCGGCTACGTGGGAGGAGTCAGCGGATCAAAAATAACCTTACGTATCTGATTCGAAAGAGCGTATTTTTCTTAATCCAACGGGGCAAACGGGCATGTTTTGAGGCACCCCCATCTTGCAAACTCCCATTTCCAGAGAAAGTCCGACCATTTTGTCGGATAGGGCCCGTATGTTTGACCCAGTAACACATTTTTATGCTATAGAAAAAAACTCGTGACGTCACAGAGGGGGCGGCGTCCTGGGCGTTCAAAACAGAGCTGCCCTCAATCCCTTTCTTATTTCTCCTTTCCCGTCCAGTTTTGCGCTTATTTTTAACCCCATCCTCGATGATTTGAACCCCCTGGAGCCATTTTAAGCTTTTGTTTTACAATTTACGTCTGTATAATGCGGTTGTTTTGCGTCTTTTCTCCGCGTAACACCCGAATCCCCCACTGCGCTTTCTCTTCTCGCATCTTCCCCGTATTTGTTTGCTCCCTGCTTTCGCTGAAAATGGACGAATAAAAGCCGTATAAATGCGCCTCCCGTCGAAGGGATACTTGGCTTTTGACATCGAAGAGGTAAGCTCAAAAACACGACGTCGTAAAGTGGAGGAAAATTACCAGTGTATTGTCTTTTTCTGGAGCAACTCTGCGGCAGCTGCAGTTCATTATCCCGCCTGCGCCTTTTTGGTAGCTTTCAGCTGCAGACGGCTTTTAACGCAACCTAACCCACTTAATACCCATAGTTTTCACTTTAAACTTGCTTTTCGATAACCATTCTTGCGTTCTTTGTCGAATATAATGGTTTAAAATGTCGCGATTGTCGATTGCCAGGCCAATTTTACGCCTATTTCCTGCTACATAGTTGACAACATAGCACACATAGCTGCCACTGTGGGTTCCTTGGCACTCAGAAAATGGCACATTATTTGGGCTTGTCCTGGTTTAAACCCGTCTGAAAGGGTGTCATTTGAGGTTGGATTGGCATATTTTCATACTTCGGAGGGAAAATTGTGTGTGAAGGATGTCATTGTTGATGTAAGCTAGCTACTGCTCCCTTTGGAACAATGGGCAGCTTTTGTAAATGACAACAATGATCACATTTAGAAATTCCCGTCTTATTATGGAAAGATACGCTTTTTTTGCTCGTAAAAATGTAAAAGGTTTGCTACATTGTTATTACAATCTGTATGAAAAGTAATAGTAATAGAAGTAATGGGAACTTTTGGGGGGCGTAACTTGCAACAACTCGTCTGGCGTCTTACAGTCATCATCAAAGAATCGGCCAAAATAAATAAATTCATTAGATATACATATTTTTTCGGAAGATATAATTGTTGAATAATCGTTTTATATAAGTCTTGTTGAAATTCTGATTTAAAAAGACGCCATAATTTTGAAAATATTGTGGGAAATATTTTCTAGGAAAGGCTTGCGACCCGCATAAAATAGTTCCCACTTTTAGGTCCCAATCCACTTATTGAGAACCACTGTCTTAAAGGGCTGAAAACATGTTCTTGTAGTAGCTAAAAACAGTTTAAACTAAGAAGACGGCATGAACTTTTTCAAAGGTTGAAAACATGATTTTGCTAAAATGACTTCTTTATCCCATAATAACAACAACATGGATTATTTTCAATTCCCTTTCGTGAAAAAGAAAGAAAAAGCATTGGCCTACCATGAAAGTACCCAGGTAGACTGGGAGTAACAGGGACTTGCCCATTTAAATGAAAGTAATACTGCATTTCTGTATTATCAATAACTTCCCCGAAGGAGTGCGAATACACAAAGTTGTGCAATACTGCTACTCATTGTCAACAGAGTACGTGTCACGGCGAGGAACACACCTGATTCAGCTGTTGGAAAAATACCAAATCTTTACATAACATTGACTGACTGTGACTGAAACTGTAAAGACTAGTAACAAACTTGGCAGGAGAGAACAAGAAGGCGCAGCGCAGCAAAACACGAAGCAGTATTGATGGAAAAGTTCAGTTTTGTTTCATCAGACTTTTGTGAGGCTTCTGTCCTGTTTCAATATTAAAGTTGAGAACAGCTTATCTTATAAATGCTACAAAAGCAAAACGTGAAAAATATCTATCAAACACAAAGTCTATGTTCTGTTCTGAAGCACTGACGTAGGGCTCCAAAGATGATTTCAAGAAATATTAATATGGCCTCTAAATTGATGTCAAATAACAAAGTAAACCACCACACCATTTCCCACACATTCAGACAAGATTATGGTGGCAGATCATCTTCATTCAAATCATTTAATATAAATTTTGGAGTAAAAAATGCCACTTTGTACCGATTTTCTCTTCTGAAATGTATTTTTTAACTAACAATATAGTTCGTGTTTTAGGTTTATGGTAAGACGAGAAGCAAAAATTTTTAATTTCCTATCCGAATGTCTTGCTTGTTTTTAGACCATGGGGGCCGCCATAGTCTTCGATATTTATGGGAAACACTGCATAATAAAAAGTACAAATTGATTTGATTAATTATTCAATGTTTCCTGCTTGATGGCATTATAAGCAAGCGCGGATTACTTTTTACAGTAATCGTAAAAGTTCATGGATTAATCCATATTTGTTTGCGGTCTCGTGTCAGGTGTGTGTGCCCTGGGTGCTGCGTGGCCTGTGCTGCAGAGGGGATGAAGCTCCCTGGTCCCGTGGAGAGCCGGCGGCTGGTGATTCTGCTGGAGGATGCAATGCACCGGGAAAGTCGCCTCTGGAAGGTCCCAGTCTACAAGAACGGCCTCATCCAGGTGAGTGTTTTGTTTGTTTTGTCGAGTAGATTGATTGGATGTGGGCAATGTATAATCTGAAACAAGATGATACAACATAGAGTCTATCTCCAATGTAAATAAATCAACAAAGCTACACAATTAAATATACTTGATGTGTAATCTCTCAAAATTGGTGACACAGCGATCCAAATTAAGATATCTGCCAACACCGTTTAGCATATTTTTGACTGTTTGGAAAATTATCAATTAATTATCATTATCGAGGAAGTCCCCAAAACATCTCCCTCCTGTACATGGTAGAAATCAGAACGTAAACACAGTTTATGGCTTAACACTGGCCCAAATTTCAACGACATATGACTTTCATGCCACCTTGTATCACCATTCATACTCATGCCATAGACAGCCCATAATTTATAACAAGCAGTACTTTTTGCCATTGCATTTAGAGTTGGGAAATGTACTGTCTTCTTGAAGTTGTACTTGAAATTCTCTGGAAGATACTGCAAATTGACAGTATTGAGTGAGTATATTGTTATTATTACACAGTTTCTGCTGGACAAAAGTCATTAAAATGATTTAGCCAAAAGTAAGGCCTTTTAAATGTCATTATTAAGCATTCATTTGGATTCCAGCTGTCATTAAATCAAAAATACAAAACATTTGGTGTAAAAAAACATTTCAACTGCAGTTTTGGCTGAAAATGTCCAACGCTTTTGCTCAAAAGTTGCCCATTGTGTCTAATATGCTGTTGAATTTTAAGGAATGAAATATGCACAGATTTCTTGCGTTTGTGGCATTCAAAATCCAGTTTTTGGGCATTAAAATGACTAGTTGCTACCTGTATAAACCCTATAATGGCAAAACGACAACAAAGCCTGCAAAAAGTCACAGTCCAGTCTGTTGCCGCTGTTGTTTTGTATTGATTCATTTGTACACTCTGAAAGTAACCTTTCCTTCCTCCAACAGGGCAGTGACACCTCTTCGTCCCAGCACCAGGAAGTGATCCGATGGCTGGGGGAGATGAGCCGACTCTTCCACTTCTGTCCCGAAACGTACGCGTTGGGCGTGTGCGTCCTCCACCGCATGTTGTCCACCGTCAAGGTATCACCGCTGCACCGCACTTTATATACAGTATTATATAATAACTGGATCACGCGATGGAGGAAACAGAATCTGAACAATATTCATAACTATATGCATTTCCTGTGAGTGGACATGTCTAGCCGAGCCCTGGTTAATCACAGCAGTTACAGACAGCTGACGATAACCCATGTGACCTTGTGTAATCATTTACCAAGCTCAGCCTTGGCTTGTATTCCACAGTTTTAAGCATCTGCTGCACTAGTCAATCAGTTAAATCTGCTGAACAGAGAGCAGTCATGGATTGAGGAAAAACATGTGGAAACAATAAAGACAGAAGGTCATTTTCACAGTAAGAGTTTAAGATCCTGGTCCTGAAAGTCTCAAACTGAAGCATTTCTTGATTAGGGCTGGGTACCATTAAACAATACCAGTAAGGTAAAGATGCGCTAAAGCAGGGGAAGGCAACGTCAGGCCCGGGAGCAAAATCCAGCCCTCTATCATTTTGGCCCCCAAGATAATGATTGAGAAACATTCTTACACATACAACTAAAAAAATTGTCTCTGGTCCAAAAATGTCTTGAAAGTACCTGAATTTAAAGGATTTTGGGTGTATTTCAAGTGTACCAAGTTAAATTGATGCAAGGCCCACTCAAAATTAACATATATTCTCTGGATTAAAGCACTTTTATTTTATCCTATTTAAGATGATATTTTTTTCTACTGTTGAGCATTCTTACACACAGAAAATACTGAAAATGTCTTTTACTGTAAAACATCCTCCTCCAACCCCCGTTAGGCCATATGTGATGCACAACACTGATATTTGGAGGAAGTAGTGCTTTACTTTGAGCCACGATTGGGAGGTTTGGCCCCTGGTTCTTTGACAAGGAAGAAAATCGTGCGCCATCAGGTCAAGTTGCCTCACCCTGCACTAAAGCAAGTGACCGAGGTGTTTCAACTCAAATAAATGATAAAAACACTAAAAGAAACTGTATTTTATTGAATAAATTACCATTGTTCTGGTTTACATTACAAAACAAAAGTATAAATGACTGGATTTGACAATATTAGTCTTGTTTAGAGCAGTTTTGACTAGATTAGACGTATATACTACTGTCCTCTACATTATTTGGCTTATTTCATGACATGTTTTACTGATTCTAAAGTAATCTCGCTTGAATTAGGAAAATAAAACTGCCAAAAGGACAAGACCAGTTTTTTTTTTACCCCATTGCCAAATAAAAAAAAAGGAAATACATAGAAATCTATTGAAAGTGGTTAGAATCAGGTCAAATGAGCGACTAAATCTAACCACTTTCAAAACAGCTCAAATTTAGATAAATAAGATGATTTTACTTGTTTTGTGTAGATGACAAATAATTTAGTAGAGGTATCAAAAAAAGTATTGTTCAGGTTTCGGTATTGAAAAAACACAAGCCTGTTCTTGATAAACATTTTTAGTTGATAGTTTTTGGATGTGACAATCTCAAAAACTTTGTAGAAGCAGTATTTTGTACAGGGGAGGGAATGTTCTTCTCACAGATCTTGACGTAGCTTAACTACAAGAAATTTACATACCTAAGAAGTGTACTGTATTGATTATACAATGATGAAAATGTATGAGAAAATTCAAGTTGAAAGTTTCCCATGGAGAGAGTGATTTTCATAAAATTTCGAGTAGGGTAGCGGCAAGAAAAGGCTTGTCAAATACGTATCAGCATGTAGGATGTAAGAAATGCCCCTGAAAAGACTTCATAAGCGATTTGTTGACACCAAAATACCAGTATGTTTCTTTCCTTATCTTGTTTTTTGTTTGTCGTTTTCAGGCCCAACCTAAATACCTGAAGTGCATTGCTTTCACCTCTTTGCTGCTGGCTGCCAAAACCAATGAAGAGGACGAGGTACTGTCTACGAGCTGTAGCCCAAATAAACACAAACACCACTTATTATTTGAAAACGAATATTTATTCCCTTCTGGTCTCATGAACAGGTGATTGGCTCCGTCAGGGACCTGGTTGTGCTGAGCGGATGCAGCTTCTCCACAGCAGAGATTCTTCGGATGGAGCGGATCATCCTCGACAAGCTGCACTGGGACTTGTACACCGCGACGCCAGTGGACTTCATTCACATCGTAAGTCACAGTTCAGACAAAAAGCATCCAAGAAGTGGGAGGGGCCTTCAACTGTTTTAACGTGTACGGTGCTGTGCAAAAGTTTGAGCGTGGTGCTGCAAATATTGGCGTCATGTGGGTCTAGGCAAAGGCTTGTTTTACTTGTTAAAGGTTTGAGCCAATCTATAGACTTTAGTAACAAGCTGGCAAAAACGCAATACTGATTACACTGGTTTACAACAAATTTGGTGTCTATGTAAGTTTTGTGAGCTGATATAGGACAAAATTGATGTGCTGAATTGGTTTTGCTCAATCAGGTCAATATTGTACCCCTCTGGTGGCTGCCTGTTCACAATTAGAGGAAGACTGGGGTTGGTTGAAGCATAATTTGCACTTTGTCTGTGTTTGATCGCGTTCATTCTTTGTTAACACATGTTTTTTCTCCTTAAAACAGAACATTTACATCACTTTTCTTTGCATTTTACACACACTAATATCAAAAAGGCCCAGGAGACGCCAAGAAAATAACCAAATGTTGACGTTTCTTCATTTCCTTTTATTTCCTGCAGTGTTTTTTGTCTAGTCATTATCATTGCATTATTCTTCTTCATATCCCAGATCTGAAAACATTTGCACAGCGCTGCATGTCGACAATTGAAGGCCCTGCAAAATAACACACGACCTACACAAAGCACACGTCACATCTTCATGCTCGGCTTCCTCTTTGTTCAGAGAAACCACGACAACCAAATCCGGTCCCGGCGAGTTTCAGTTCAGACTTGGTCCTTTTTTAGACAACAAAAACATTGTGCCCATTTCGAAAAACTTGCATCTAAGAGTGGCCCCTGAAACATGTAGTAACTTCATGCTTGCTCTTCTTGTTTTTTTCTTTGATCAATAATGCATCACGGCCTGCAATCGCAAAACTAAAGGTTAACTGCTCGCTCTAAGGACTTACCCTATTGTTGACTGATCACAACTTTGAATACAACATTGATTTTAGTAAAAAGGGTATGAAGTCTAACTTTTAGTCTCAAAGACGCAAATAAAAATCCACATTATTTTCCGTCTAAATACATTTCCAGTTACTTTGCTTTGCATGGCTTGTAGGTGCCATTTTAACCAGGTGGATCAGTCATCAACGTGGCGCAAAGTAAGCTGTGACCTATAAACCTGAAAGATCTGGGGGACGGAGGAAGTTGGCAGCATTTTCAGACTGTCAGCAGCAGCAGAAGAATGAGCGTGATGCATTTTCAGGCCAAGGCACTTACTTTAAACTGCTAACCCAGATCCAGGAGCCTAAATCCCGAAGCGTCAGAGGAGGCCGTGTCAGCAGAGCGGAGGCGCGGTCGGTCACATTTAAAGTGCATATGACACATTTAGGCAAAACTCTCACTAAAACCCAGTTGGCTCAAATATACGGCTATACGCAAGATTGTCCTAAAGTTTGAACCTGGTTTGACCATTTTTTTTGCAATGTTTATTTTTTCACTTCCTTGTTGATGGGCACAGGAAGTGGGAAACAATCCATAACTGTTTCCGTGCCAACCATATTATACCAATGAGAACTTTACCTCCGTCACCGACTGAAAATTTGACTAAATATAAGTTTCCCCCCAACTTTTCTTCGCTAAAGTGGCTATATGACACTTTAGACCACATTTTCACTAATGTATAGTTTAGAGCTGAAACGATTAATCGATAAATTGATGACTTAAAATAATTTTAGTCATCGGTTATTCGTTTCCTTGACAGAATTGTCTGATTTGAGCCAGAATTAAAATTAGTATTTTTGACGGAAACCCTGTCTCGTTAGATCTTGTCATGTAAACTAATCTAATATCAGGGTTTCCGCGCGGCATTAAAAAGCTTTATCTGAAACCTGGAAACTTGTATTCCTGTTTACATGGGAAACAACAGAATCCTGGATAGTTTGGCTCCAGGGCGGGGCGGGGTTAGTGACAAATACGGTCAGGAGCTAAATAGCAATGGGCCTCATTCATGAATATTTTCTTAAGAAAAAGTTGTTAAGTACAACTTGGGAGAAACTTAAGAAAAACTTAAGTCTGATTCACGAAGCGTTCTTAAGAAGACAAAAGTGTTCTTAAAGAGAGGATTATTTTTTTTGTGCGTAAGAGTCCTCCTGACAGTTCTTAGGATTTGTTCTTCCAGAAGAGCTCTTTCAGCTAAGAACACATTTTGTGAATGCCCAAAATGTTCTTAATAGGCCTTAAGAACAAATTTGTGCGTAAGTTTGTTTCGTGAATGAGGCCCATTGTTGCTAACACATTTCTCTAAACACAGGGACAATATCTATCCCAAAGTGACAGTTTAGTTCAAAACCAGAGCAGGTGACACTGGAACGACATCCTAGTTCTGTTGCTTGTCCCAGTGAGAGCACCCTGGTTTGTAATAACCTGAATACTGGCTTATCCCGAAAGCTGAAAGGAGGATATTGTGTTTACACGGACACAGACAAAACCAGGATATTTAAAAATCCCTGTTAATAACCAGGATACTCGACTGCATGTAAACACACTCTTTGTCGCTAACATAGAGTTAAGTATTTAAACCTGTCATATGCACTTTAAGTTGTTGATGCTTCAAAGGGAAATCTTAATTCATGCTGTGATCTTAGTCATGGCACACTGTTACAATGAAGGTGTGGATTGATTGGGTCAACGGCCTCCTTCAGTTACGGACGCTGATATTTTTTATTTCAATATGTGGATTATATGACACACGGTAGGTACAGACGCTGGCCTCAAACTTCTGCCCTGAAGAGAATAACATTTTAAAGCCACAAACCATAGTCACCGAAATAGACTTGGCACAACGACTGTCCACTGCGTGTAACATCCTCCCGAACCAAAATGAGTGTAAAACTGTGACTATACCCTGCTTAGGTGCTCTATAGACTGGTGCGTGGACTAAACTAAAGTTGTGCCTAACTCTACGCCTACTACTACTACTTATATCCTTTACAAAATCCAATATTCTGAAAATAACTACTCAGTGTCTCAATAAAAACATACTAAAATAAAGACTTTGCTTTTTAAAATATTAAAATAATCACATTTAAAATAAATAGTGCTTTCTCATCTACATTCTCCCTCAAACAACCTTTAATACAATTCATCATAACTCAAAATAAAATGCTCCAATACTCTTTCACTGACACTTTCACAATAGTTCTATAATAATAGTTTTGGGAAGGCAGATTCAGCGATAGTAAATGCTCTACTTAAGTATAATACACTTTAAATTATACTCAAAATACATGTGTTGGAGGATATAAAATGCTTTGTTACTATCTAGGGGTCAAAGAAACTCTTTCGAGGCTAGAACTGTCTACCTTCCCGCGCACGGTAAAACAAATCTCTTGCTCCAGGGATGAATCAGATGAACCACAAAATGTCACAAAATGAGGTTTCACATTGAATGTCGTGGTGGAATTCCCTTCACACATTGTCACTCTCTTCTTTGTTGGTCTCACTGCACAAATGATTTATCGTTTTCAAATTCCTGCAGTGAATACAAAAAGGATTTGCGCAAATGAGAAGTTGTCAAAAGTATGAGGATTGTCATAGAGGTCCCATAGAGATGCACCGATCCAGCTTTGTTGCTTCCGCTACTGATACTTGATTATTTAGGTAATGGCTTAATCGGTTGGTGGCAAAAGGTGCATTGAAAGTGTAATTTTGAAGCTAAAGTGACGCCGTTTGAGGACGTGTTGATAGAGTAAACTTAAAGGTGATGTCTGTAGATGCTCTTCAGTGTTTCCCACAAATTTGAAAGAGATTATGGTGGTGTAGGTGGCCTTCAAATCATTTAATCCAATATTCATTTTGAGACTTTGATTTAGACTTTATTGTTCCAAAAGGGAAATTGCAGCTGTAATTCAAATGGTAATCTAAGAAACAAAACAAAGATTTGGGAATGGAATAACTAGTAGAAAGATACATAGGTATGTTGGAGTGAAAATGTAACATTGTACTGCTATTTTACATTATCAATCCATTTTTTGGACAGTATAGTTAATGTTATGTGTTTATGTTCAGACAAGAATCCAAATGTCTTGCTTAGCTTATTAGACTTTGGTGGAGAGAATTAGGCCATGGGGGGCCGCCATAGTCTCCGTTATTAATGGGAAACACTGCTCTTTGTACACGTTTTATTACGATTATGGTCCGATCAGAACTAAATTATTAGCAAAATAATTCTTTAACTAATGCCTTTAGAGACAACATAGTTTTTTCACACAAAAAATTAATGTAATTCTTGCTCTGTCTGAGTCTGTATATCCCTGAAACAAACTATTTCAATAATCAATTAGTTGTTTCAGCCCTAGTTTGAATATCTACCGATGCCAACAGCAGATACTGAGATTTTCACAAAAGTCGGTTTGCAAATTACATATTTGTTTATGCAAAGAAACTGCAGTGAATTTGCTTTGAAAAAGGGACTGGTCCTTGTTGCATTCAATAGAAACTTGTGATCTGATCATTAAATCATAAATAGTTATATCAGTGATTCTGTGACTGTATTTCCCAAACCCATGAGTTTGTCAATTCTGATCATTCGCTGCTAAAGCTTTTTGGATAAAGAGCGAAATGTTCTACACTTCAACTACAGAGAACAATCTTTACCTCTGATGTATTTCTCAAACTAAGATGCAAACACTAGTGGTCAATATTTGCATATTTCACTACTTTAGGTGTGACTCAGCTATAGCTTCTGTCCCAGCCTTGGTTGACCTTGCCTTAGCATACTGCCGCTAACTGCTGCTAACTGCTGCTAACTGCAGTATTTGGCTTAAAATAAATGGCTGAATTCTACAGATTAAGAGCTTTCAAATGAGATGCAGCATGTTCATATTCACTTAAATCTGGACATGCTTATAGTTGGTTTAGTATTTCGGATATTTGGAATCCATACCCGATTTATAGTACTTCTTATGGTGTCTGCTTTGATATCCGATGCCCATAACGGATCGGTGCATCCCTAGCTTCCCATACAAAAAAATACGATAAATTTGAAGAAAATCAAATCGATTTCAACTATAGTGTGACAGTTTGTGATGAAAATGAACAACTCAAATCTCTGTCCTTGAACACATCATCAGCCCCGCTCATAAAAAGCTCTAACATCGACTGCCTTACAATGGACCACAGAGGAGCACCGCACGTACTGTTTACAATACCGCACCAAACACTATGAATCCACAGGCAACGGGAGAGGGGCATGCTGGGAGATCGGCGCCGCTTTCAAAGTCTCAAAAAGCTGAAACGCTCAAGCTACGCACGAAATCTCAGTAAAATGTGTACAAATACAGCGTAACAAGGGTTTTTCTCATGGGGTGTACAGTGGGTTCAGAGAGAGTTCAGATCACTTTGTAAACACTGATGCTAAAACTATTTAAATTAATAATCCACTTTATTTCTATAGCATTTAGCCACTCAGTTCCAAAGTGCTGCACCTAGTAAAAAACAAGGCAATAAACATAATAATTTAACTAAAAGAAGGCTATGAAAACTCTCTGAACCCGCTGTAGACTGTATGACGAGACAAAAAGATGCTAAACATTTGGTCTTGGTCCACGTTAACGTTCCCTTTTTGCGTTTTTTTTTGCAGTTCCACGCCCTGCTTGTCTCGGGACACCCCTTCCTCATCCCGTCCATCGGCCTGGGCTCCGGCCCCGTGGGTTTTCAGAACAGTCCCTCGGGCTTCCAGGTGGCGCTGTGGACCAGGCAGGTGCAGCACTGTATGGCCTGCCACCAGCTCTGGCAGTTCAAGGGCTCCACGTTAGCTTTAGCCATCATCACTTTGGAGTTGGAGGCGCTGACCCCGGACTGGTTCTCCGTGTGCACCGACCTGATGAAGAAGGCACAGGTGAGGAGGAGGAGGAATACCGAATTGGGCTGTTGCACGATGTGGCTACGCTAGTTCTGCTAACTTACACTTGTTAGGGCCAGTGCTTCCTGTCCGTATTCATTTCCATTAAGATTAGACCCGTTCACATAATCTAAACTATCATGTGGTGGACAGGGAGTTCCCGCTCGATGATCACTTGTGTGTTTACAAGTTCAACTTGATGTAGGATGTAAATATTTCAGTGGAGGAAACGTCTGTGTTTAGAAAGATCAGCCAGTTTGTCTCGAAGCTAAAGCAGATCTTGGCAAACTTTTAGAACTTGGCAGGTGGGCCAGACCAGTCGAGAGTGTTTCACAAAAGGGACATTCTCAAATAGATCTCCTAAATATACTACCGCTCAACTTTTTGATGTACTGTATTGTTTTTTCTTTATTTTAAGACTATTTACATTGTAGATTCTCACTGAAGACTTTCAATTTATCCATGAACACATATGGAATTATGTTTTAAACAAAAAAGATGAAATCAAAATCGCACCTTTTGCTTCGATTACTGCTTTTCACACTTTTTTGGCATTTTCTCAATGAGCTTCACGATGTAGTCACCAGAAATGGTTTTCAGGTCATACTGTCATGACCTAATGAAGCTCATTGAGAGAATGCCAATTTAGAAGATGGCTATTTAGCCATGCCAATTTAGAAGATGGCTATTTAGAAGAATCTAGAATAAGTTTTTTCACCTTTTTTTTTTTTTTTTTTTTTGTATTTTTTACATAATTCCATGTGTGTTCATTCATAGTTTAATGCCTACAATAAGAATCGTACAATATATAAATAGTCTTAAACAAAATAAAAAGTGAGCCCAAACTTTTGAGGATTTTCAAAAGCAAGAAAATAGCAGCTTCATGTGGCAGCTTCATGTGGCAGCTTCATGTGGAAACAATGCATTCATCCGTTTTAACCAAAGCATATCGGGCTTGGTCATGCTTTGTGGGCCAGATTGTTTACCAGGCTGTATTAGTTTGCCCACTTCCGAGCTAAAGGCAATTATTACTTAAAAAAGAAATAAATTACTAAACTAAATTAAATGTATAGACAAAAAGATTGTTTTTATGTAGATTACTTCACATTTGTGGCAGTATTGCATTCAGTATATACTTTCAATTAATCAAATTATCGTTAGCCTTTAGCTTCAATACAAACTTTCTAAACACATGAATATTTACATCGTACATCAAGTTGTTAAAACGCAGAAAGTGATCATCTAGCAGGAACTGACCTTTAGAAAACATGATTATTGGAACAGGGCTAAGCTGATCTTAATGGACATGAATCCAGACAGGAAGCACTGGCCCTGACAACTTTAGGTTAGCGGAACTAGCATAGCCACATCGAGCAACAAGCCAACTATTAGAAAAGTACAGTACTGTGTGTGACGTAAAGACAAAAGTTGGAAAAGGAAGGTTATTCATGAAGTCTCGAATGCTTCCAGGTGGACAGCGCAGAGTTCATCCAGTGCAGGGAGACGGTGGACGAGTACCTGCACAGCCTGGAGTTCTCCCTGTCCACCAACGCCGTGTACATCCTGGACGGGGCGCAGATCCGCACTGGCCGCCAGCCGCGCCGCCAGAGGGGGCCGCGCGCCCAGGGCGAGCTGGACGAGTACTGCGACGGCTTCCGGTGCCTGTACAGCGAGGAGATGATGCCCCCCGCCGAGTCCAACAAAAGTGTGTCCCCCTGCCCGCCGCTCCACCCACCGGTCAACTAACGGAGGTGGGGGGATGGGGGGGATGCTCTGTCCAGTTCAGTCGCGATACATTCATTTATCCCTATGAAGGTCCAAGAGTGAGATTTAAATGACCACAAGTTACCCGTCGTGTTTATGGACCAGTGACGAAGCGTCCCAAACTGGTCAACTTTAGTACTTTTATTTGTTAACATGTCGACAGCCATTTTTTTTATGATTGAGTAGGTGTGTTAACCCCTGGTGCCACAACACGGGGCAAGACTGAATGTTTCACTTTGAGACGGGGCTATGGTCCATCTAAGTTATATCTACCTGTTGATTGATGATTTTTTTTGTATTTTAATCTACCTTTGTACCCGCAGACGGTTTTGTTTTAAATGTGAAGCTAATCGATGTCGAGCGCATGGTTCTTTCGTGTTCCCAGAGGAAGATGGAGTTTGTGGTGCTCCGGTTCGTCCTAGAGCCAAACAGCACTTTCAGATAAAGACGAGCTTTTTCTTTTTTTATTGTTATAAAACTATATTTTTTCAGAAGTCTTTAATGTTGTTTTAATCTCATGACTTACTTTTACTAAACATCGTGCGTGTTTATTTCCTTGTTACGTTTGGAAAAGCTTTACTTTCATAATGAAATGCTGCATATTTAAGCCACACTGTTTTCCGGTTACGTCGCTGGCGTTCAAAGACATTTGGGATTTATTCAGAGAAACTGGCATCATGAGATTGACATGATCCGTATCGGTAGAGAAAACTCACTTCGATCTTTAGACTAGAACAGCATTAACCATATTTAATTATTAAGTTAAAGCATAATTGTCTGTGTTCCTAAAACGGGAGCATTTGTGTTAATTTAATCCACATTTTATTTAGCACCAACTGTATCTTTGCTTTTAAAAAGAAAACTATGGAAACACAATATGATCAGTGAAACTGCGTTTGTGTTGCATCTGTTGAAGGTCTTCACTCCAAACTAAAGACATTATTTAATTTTCAGACCTCAGCGTGAACTGGTTACTGTCCTACAACTGTTGCTCCACTCGCCCGGTCTGACTGGGCTCCACAATTTACTTTCAACATGTTTCTTCCAATACAAAGGCAGCTATTTCTGTTTCCATTAAAAAAAGAATAAAGCTGAGACTAAAAGTCAACTGTGGTGTGTTTCTGATTTGTTTTTGTCTGCGTCGGGACGGAGCACATGGGCTTTGGAGACGGTTTGGTCATGAGACAGATGGGAGGATGTGGGTAATGACATTTCAAGCATGGTTTTGCAGAAATTCAAATGATCGGAGAAATAAAATTAATCAACCATCACTTCCTATTTCAAGGGCATAAGAGGCACATATTTCAGATTAAAATATAATGAAATCAACTTAGAATCATCCTGGTTGTTGCAGTTTCACACTGCAAAAACATAAACAAGATTTGAGTAACTAGTAGGGCTGGCTGGGTACTGTTCAATTATTTTTTCGATACAAGTACTTTAACAATACTTGGTTTTACAATTCCCCTCATCGTGGTGGAGGGGTTTGAACACCCGAATGATCCTAGGGGACTCTGTTGTCTTGGGCATTAAGCTCCTGGTGGGTCTCCCAGGGCAAATAGGTCCTAGGTGACAGGTCAAACCAAGAGCGGTTCAGAAGCCCCTTATTATGATGAGACCATAAAGGCTGGTTACGTCTTGGGGGCCGTACTGCTGTGAACCCACCACCTGCAGGAGGAGCCATAAGGGACTGGTACAATATGACCCACGACGCGGCAACGGCTAAGCAGAAGAAGATGAATGGGTTTTCCAATTCCAGCACCTGAACAATACTTTTTTCGATACCTATACTAAATTATTGGTCATTTAGAGCAGTGGTTCCCAACCATTGTCTTGTGTACGCCTTGGGTCTTTCATTTATCCTCCAAGTACCCCCTGCTACGATAGTTTTGCTGATTAGTGAGAATGTGAATGACAAACTCAAATTTATCACTTAAAAGACGCCAAATACTCACTCTATACAGTTATTCTTTTTAAAAAATTGCTTTTCTTTGAACATAAGCAAAAATACAATTTATTTTTTATCTGAAATGATTACAAGTACCCCCTGTTGGGAAACACTGATCTAGAACAGTGGTTCTGAACCTGGGGTTCGCCGGATCATATTTTCAGGCATAGTTTGAATGGAAAACATGCGCTCTGGGGGTCGCAAATCACCAGGAGTCATTATTTTCGGGGTGGCGAGCAAAAACGGTTAAGAACCACTGATCTGGAACAATAAAACAATAATGATAATTCATTCCATAAATGAACGTTTCTTATTGATTTGAGCTGAAACAGCCAAGTAACTTTCTTTAGTGCTGCCTCAGGACTAGGCATCAAAACTTGCTCTAAAATATATTTTTTTGGATACCAATTGGACCTAAAACATAACGGTACCCAGCCCTAGTAACTACTTTCAATAAATCTGCCGATAGGGTCTTTTACACTTAAATTAAGAAATAAAACAAACAATTTTTTGGCAGATTTCTTGAAATTAGTTACTCAAATCAAGGGAAAATATACTTATTTCATGATTACTTTTTGCAGTGCGGCTTTTGTTCAACACCTGAAGGACCCTTTATTATGTTCAACTACACCTCGGGAGACTTATCCAGTTAAACACCGAACCAATAAGCTCAGTTCAACTTCTTTCACCCCGACACCCAGAACCAGCTGAACCAGGAGCCCATTAAAAGTGTAACGCTGTGTCCGGTGTGAACAAGCCGCCAGTGGGTCGTTATTAAGCCGCTGCCTTTGTTAAAGCAGAGATTGATGCTTGTGAGGAGGCTCTGGACAGACTGTGCAGCTGCTGGACCAGAGCGCAGACTGTGCCCCGCAGGAGGAGGCTCCATGTTAAACAAACTGAGTCATGTGGCGTTCATGACCCAATCGGCTCTTTTGAACGGCTCTTTGGTGAATGGTTCGAAGCAGAAAAAAAAAGAGAGCGATCTTTTTTCAAGGTTTAAACAGGCAGCAGCAAGTCGCATGTAATGCATTTTAATGGCCAAACTATATTTTTAATGCCACAAATGCAAAGATCTGTGTATATTGCATTTCTTAAGACAGTGGTTCCCAACCTTTTTTGTCTGGCGTACCCCTTGGGCCTTTTATTTATACTCCAAGTACCCCTTGCCTCGAATGACTAAAACTCCTATTTATCAGTAAAAAGGCTACTAAATATTCTCAAACTCTCATGCTTAACAGTTAAATGTTTTAAATAGATTTTCTTTGAACATAATGATCAAAAATACAATAAAATTTGATCTGAAATTGTATCTGAAATTATTCCAAGTACCCCCTTCTAAGCTCTCACGTACCCCCAAGGGTCCCTGTACCCCTGGTTGAGAAACACTGTCTTAAGATAAGCAAATATTCCATCAAACAGGGGAATGAGGGGGAATTTTGATATTCAAAAACAAATTGGACACAACAAGCAACTTTTGAGCGAATAAATGTGTAGAATTTCAGCCAAAAGGAACATGATTTTTTTTGTATTTTTTGATGAACTTGGGGTAAAATAGTAGAGCAATGTCATTCTCTTTCAAGAAATGTACATGTAATGTCTGTTCTAATCCAATTTAATGCTTAAGGCCTTGATTTTGGTCAAATTTGATCTACATTCGAACAAACTCAACTATCAGCACAACAGCAGGGTTGCCCGCCCTGCTGTTGTGCTGAACACAGTTAAAATAAAATTAAAATATTTTAATAGACACTATGGCCTCTGTAGGGTCTGTACAATCGTAATTTGGGATAATTTGAATATAAAAGTCAGCGATCAGCGTTTAAAGAGTTTTACAATAGATAGAAGATGAATATTCCTGTCCTGCCATTCACATTGTTGGCAGCACTTTAATGCAAAACTAAGCACCTGTAGCCTGGAGTTGTCCTACCTTCCTGGTTTGAAACTGCACAATACACACGGAAGCCATGGTGTAGTGTAGTAGTTCATTCAGAAACTACTACACAGTCTGTATGTATCAGGAAAGATTACTAAAATTGTTGACAACTTTTTCAATAATCTATGGTTGTACTTGTTGTGTAATAGTTGTTTCAGCCCAAATGTTTACCCTATATCTGTACGTCTTAGAGCCTCATCCTTTTTTGCAAACTATGAAAAACTGAAAAGGCTACAAATGTGACTCTTATCGTGCACAACTGCTGCTGTGTTCAAAGAGAGCAACAACAGTACAGTAAAACCAGAGTTTGGCGGTTTGAAACTGTCTCGCATCAACAGGAAGCACCCTCACCCCCCCTCCTTCTCTCCATTCTTCCCTCTCTCCTTCTCTCTTCCCTTCTCTCCCCCTTTCC
The DNA here is from genome assembly GCA_900303255.1 of Lesueurigobius sanzi. Classification (NCBI taxonomy): domain Eukaryota; kingdom Metazoa; phylum Chordata; class Actinopteri; order Gobiiformes; family Gobiidae; genus Lesueurigobius; species Lesueurigobius sanzi. The sequence goes on from OMNZ01094224.1 coordinate 40,606, forward strand.
TCCTCTCGCCCTCTCTCTCTTCCTTCCCCCATTTTCACCCTCTTTCCTTCTCTCCCCTCTCCTTCCCCTTGCTATCTCCTTCTTTCTTCCCCTTCTCTTCCTCTCTCCTCCCGTCCCCTTTTCCCCCTCGCCCTTCTCTCCCGCTTTTCTTCTACCCCCTCTCCCCTCCTCCCCCCTCCTTCCCCCCCCCCCCCTCCCCCTCCTCTCTCCTTCACGCCCTCTCCCCTTCTCTTGTCCGTTCTCCCCCTCTCTCCCTCCTTCTCTCCCCTCTCTCTCCCTCCTTCTCACCCTCACTCCCTCTTTCCTTCTTTCCCTCCTCTCGCCCTCTTTCCTTCTTTCCCTCCTCTCGCCCTCTCCTTCTCCCCCCTCTCTCTCTCCTTCTCTCTCCCCCTTTCCTTCTTTCCCTCATCTCTCTCTCTCTCCTTCTCCTTCTCCCCCTCCTCTCTCTCTCTCCCCTGCAGCTCTACCACACGGCCCTGACAGCTCCGTTTCCATGGCGTCGTTGAGAGCGAGGGAGCATCACCACACCACCTCCGACCAGCAATCATCCACAAACAGACCAACACCGGCGTCAAACAGGGGCATTTATTTCCATCCACAACAGTAAACACAGCTGCTCTCGTCTCAGATCTACTCCGTTATGGCTATTTTCTCTCTTTTTTTTATATACTGGCTTTACGTCGTCTTGTGTGTTTCAAAGTAGTCTCAACACACACAGATTACAACACACTTAATATTAAGGACAATGTACACCGTCATATGTGCTTCATACATCTTATCCAAGACATTTTGTATACAAAGCTAAGAAAGCATTAAAATATTCACATACATTTTTATAGAGTTAATAAGAAAAACAGCACCGGAAGTATTGCATAATTCTACACTGTCAGTACCAATGTATACATATCAATATCTACACGTATACATGTACTCGGTTTATTAGTTTATTGCTTTGTTACGCGCTTGAGTCCTCTTTATACAGACAGGGATGCATAGGTTTAAGTGGTTTACATAAATAGGCTAGGAATAGCATTTGAAAAGTGTCCATCTGTGTGATGGGTTAGGGTTAGGGTGCTAGCATGAATTGGATTCATTAGCCCGCGCTGAACGCTATAGGAAAAGCCAGCCACGCAGGCTACACCTCCATCATTAATATACACTATGATTCTCACAAGGCTTTAGTATAATAGCCTAGCTCATGTTTGGACCTAGTTTGTGGTTAATATCATTACTGTGTTAAAATTCACAAGGACAAAGTACCCTCTGAGATGTATTATCAAATTATAAGTTTAATATGTATTATTTTCTTGCCAAAATACTTGTTCCATTGACAGATAATTGGCAAATATACTAAAATATGAACTATTATTAGATCATAGGCAGTGATTGTGAGGCGTTTTTCTCTAACCTTTAGAACCTTTAGAAGGTGGGACTTGCAGGTAAAGTCCTCCTACTGGTCTTTATAAGATCCACTGGCGTCCAGGTTTGCTCAGAGCTGACAAAGCTCTTTGGATGAAGAGCGAAATGTCCTACACTTCAACTATAGAGTACAGATGAAGACTGAAGAATTGTGGCCTCTTATATTTTTCACAGTGTATGAAAGGATTTAACTCATGTGGCAAGTATGTGAACCCAATTCCTGATAAATAGTAACTTTCAAGAAGTGTGGAGTTTTAGTCACATGACCTTTGACCGTTATCATGGACTTTTCACATTTCTGAAAAGTAATGTTTTCAATTGTCCCATATTTAGGTGAAACCTATTGACAGGCCCATGCACTTCATGAGAAGTTTTGACAAATTATAGACTGAAAATGTGACCTAAAAAAGAATCCACAGACATTTGTTATTAAGCTGTCAGTAACACAGTATGTGGGGGACAAAAACAGAAAACCCCGCATTCGCAAAGAAACAAGCAGTGAACCATTTCAAATGCCATTCCCGGGTGTGATACACTGAAGTGGAAAATATTTGAAGTACAAATGCTGCTGTTACACGTTTGTGGTTGAAATAAAACACTATCAAATAAAAAAAAAATATATATATAAAGTGTCCAACACAACAATGATCCTGAAACGTAAAAGACATGAGATGGCCAATGATGGTGGGCTCTTCATCATCCTCTGTGTCTTTGGTCCATGTGCACAATGATGGAATGTTTAAAAATATAAACAAAAAGGAAACAATAAATCAAACAAACTGAAGAAGAAAAAAAAATGAGTTGCTGTTTCTATGGCGATGGAGGACAAATCCGTGGCGGGGAAAAGGCGGCCATAAATTAACTGAAAAACAATTAAAAGTAAATTAAATGTATGAATAATGGTCAAAATAATGAGATAATAATGTCATGCAAGAATGTTAAGAAGCAAGGTGGGAACTGCAAAAGGGCAATTATGAGAAAGATGTAGTTTTGTAGAGGTTAAGTAGTAGTACGGAAACAAAAGTGTGAATTATGGAGATGAAAACTGTGTGTATCAAAGAGAGAGAGAGCTTTCCTGAAATTCAAAATGGAAGACAAGATTCTCAACGCAACGAAAAGCTTAGCCACAAGATGGCGCCAGATCATCTCGTAAGACTAGACCAAGCCATAGCCACACGTAAAAAAATACTGTATTGTGCAGAGCAGTCAGATTCAGATAGTAATGTTGTGTAGCTCCAAGTTCAGTCAGCTGTGAGATTTGTTTGAAAATGTTATGTAGAAAGGGGATTCTTGAATTTATTTTATTATTGTGGCTAAGCTGACTAAAATACCATTTTTATTTATTTTATTATTTACACAGTGGTTTTGCATGACAGCACATTAGGAGAAAATCACTACGGCCAAGCAATCGTTGGATTTAGTTGCAGTGCATGTGATGTATTGGACAAAAAATTCACAAAAATATTTCAGATTTTGCCACATTTTTGACCTAGTTTTCCGTGGTTTGCCAGTTTTTTTTGCAATGTTTATTATTGAACTTTCTTAGTTGATGCAGGCACAGGAAGTGACATACTAGAGGTAGGGGTAAAAATGGGAAATGAGTCCAACACACCCCCAACCTTTATTAACTAAGATTAAAACTTTCTTCTTTTTCATTGCGATTACAAATATTGCACTGGTTACATTTCAGCTTCATGAAACACTGGAGACGCAAGGCAGAAATGAAACCTTTGGGGTTAGGTTAGTACAGTATTCAAAATTGCAATGTTGATTTGATTGTGATTAATTGTGCACCCCTAAACTAAAAGTTAAGAATGCGTTTAGACCATGACTAATAATTGAATTTCATTGTTTATTTAAAAAAAAGTATTATAGTAACAGCAAACTAACAGGAGCCAATAGAAATGAATGATTTTGAGCCTCTTAATCATCATGGAGCATTATTTTGAACTTATTTGAGCTAACTCGATACAGTAAGAGTGTCATGTGCCTCTGCTGTTCGCTGTGTGCATCCGGAATCATTGGAAAGTAAGAGAAAGGGCAGGAAGTGTTCAGCCAGAACAACAGAGCAGCTCGTTTCCTTTGGAGCCGACCAGGGATTAGTCACAGGTGGACACTGGCGATAGGCCGACAGCAGCGCGTTTAATTAGTGTCTTCTTAATTAACTTAATACAGCAGCAAAGGCTCGGCGTGTTAGACAAAGGACGGGGAATGTCAATCCAGAGGTGAGTACAAATGAGAAATGATAAACAATACTACAGTACATTTGGCAAACCGGCTGTAAGATGGTCCCTGTGTTCAGAATGTTTGTGTTGCTTATGTTGAAGGAGTCAACTTGGAAAATTGCAACTTCCTATGCCACACTATTACTGCTTACTGACTAAATGTATATCTGTTTTATTTTCAAAGTTTTCAATGGAGCGCGACAGTGAGCAGACACTTCAGGTTCTGGAAGTCTCATTTATTTCCCTGTAGGGCTGAACGATTTTGGCCAAAATCAAAATTGTGATTTTTTTTACAACCAATATTGCGATTTTTTTCCCCTCCATTTACCACAATAAATACCAAAAAACTACTTTTTATGAATTATCCATCAATAAAAAACTAGACAACGTTATATTGTTCAGAAATTCCCCATTGCCTATCCTGTAGGGCTGAACGATTTTGGAAAATAATCTAATTACAATTTGTTTCCCTCAATATTGCAATTTAATATGCGATTATTTTTTCAAGGTCCTCTTTAGAGCTGAATGATTTTAACACAAAATAAATGTAAATATAATTTAGAGCTGGGGAATATGGCCAGCCAATTTTTTTTTAAAGCACTTAAAGTGACTGCAGAAATATTGCATTTTTGACCTGGGGGAGTCGGAGTCCTGCAGTTTTCTTTTTTTTATTCAGATGTGATTTTTTTGCATTCATGTGCATTTTAGAAAATAAATTATATTTTCAGCTGGTCCTTTGCTGCCATCTGTGCTTTTATAATTTATTTTTTAGGAGAGAGCAAAGACAGTATGGCCATAAGACAGTGTTAGTGCCCTCTGCTTGATGGTGAGGAATTTCTTCCTTTTAAAACAATCTTGGCTGCCCCCTAGTGGCTGGACAGAGCATTTTAATAATTTCTTTAAAATCTCATATCTCCTGATAGGAATGGGCTAGAGACTTACTTTTTTTGTTTGTTTTTTTTCTTAAAAATCGCATGCCTCTGCGATTTGCAAATCGGTAGTATTCATTAATCTATAACTTTATAATCCAGAGAGCCATTTTGGCTTGATTAAGATACTTTAGCATTTTCAGTTTTCATTCAAATTGTCATGTAGTAGTAATGCTTTAGAGTTTGGAATGGACCGATATACACTACTGGTCAAAAGTTTAGACACACTTTGTATGTGTTGTTTTTTCTTTATTTTCAACACTATTAACTGTATGATTCTCATTGAAGGCATTAACCTATGAATGAACAAATGGAATTATGTAAGAAACAAAAAAGGGTGAAATAATTCATAACATACTATCATCTATATCATATTCATAATTAAATTCTTTAAAATTGGCTCCCTTTATTCTTGGCATTTTCTCAATGAGCTTCATAAGGCAGTGCCTGAAATGGCTTTCAACAGTCTGTGAAGTGAAAACCATTTCAGGCTTTGTTATGAAGCTCATTGAGAAAATGCCAAAACAGTGCAAAGCCGTAACCGAAGCAAAAGGCGGCTATTTGAAGAATATAGTTCAACCTTTTTTGTTTAAAATATAATAATCCCAAATGTGTTCATTCATAATGAATGTCTTCAGTGAGAATATACAATGTAAATGGTCTTGAAAATAAAGAAAAACTAAGATATAAAAAGCCCTCCAAAACTTGTGACCGGTAGTGTAGATTCACTGCCATGTATGAGGGTACTAGCAAACATTGTCCATAGCATTAGCAAGAAATAGTATAAAAAAGTGGCGAAAAAAGAGCAGTGGAGCAGCTCCGTTAGCTCCAGTATTTTACCTTTTAAAACCTCCATTTCTTTACTATGGACAAAGCCCGCTACGAGTCCCATAATGCTTTGCAATGTGACATCCGGATCCTGAACTCTATAGCTGGTCCATATATTTAAACTTTTATGTAAAAAAATGAATGAACCATAAGTCTCTACTCACTATTCACTCACTCAAGACATTGAGACTTTTTTATATACAGTTGTGCTCAAAAGTTCAAAGCTCAAAACATGCAACGGCAGAATATCATAATATATAAACTCATGCATTTCATAGAATATAAATAATAACACAAAAAACCTTATTTCACTCATGGCTAGTGCTTATGTGAAGCCATTTATTGTCCAAAAACCTGTTTGTTTACACTAGAAAAATGTCCCTGATAAAAAGTATATTGTGTATCATCAACATCAATATTTTCAGAGAGTCCAATTTTGTCAGAGAGTCCTGTATTTCAGCTGAAGTGAGTTTTTCTTCAATAAATGGCTTTAAACCATCACTAACCATGAGGTGGAAAAAAATATTTCCACCTTTGGCCATTTTTCATTCTATGAAAAATGGCCAAAAGATTAAAAGGGTACGTAAACTTATGAGCACAACTGCATATAAATTATGTATTGCACTACCTACCTACCTGCAGTAGGCACTCAAAGCTCTAGGCAAGTTGGGTGAAGTGTCTTGCCCAAGGACACAACAACAGTGTACAGCTACCATCTGCGCCACTCTCACCCCCATTTATTAACAACTTATTCACTCATTTTTGTGTGCCAAGTGACACTAACCCGGCTTTAACACACTTCCTCATCATCCTACCCACCACTGGTCAAGCTGGTCAAGAGTTTACAGACAGCGACAGAGAGCGCAAAACTTACTTTTTCTTGTCCTTGTCCTTCTTGAGCGGCTGGGATAAGGACAGCGTCTCTGCTGCCACTTTCTTTCGGTTGAAGGCGTTCATCTCGTCCTCCAGGTCGCGCCGCTTGTCCTCCACTTTCCTTTTCTCGTCCTGGTGCATCCGCTTCAGCTGCTCGAACTTGTCGTGGAGCTGCGGAGGAGGAGGAGGCGGACAGATGAGTGGAGAGCGAGGGATGACAGGGGAGAGACTGCAGACAAGTTTCAGAAGTAGCAAAGGCTGGACAATATACTTTTATGAAGTTTATGTGCGAACAGGGGAGAGCTGGGACTGGGCTGCTTTTAGAGGACTCTTCCCGCTGTTGCTCTGGGGGTAGGACTTTCTGGTCAGACCAGGAACTCTTTGGTGACGTTTGGAAGCAAGAGACGCATGTAACGCCAGTAATGTTTATTTAAAACAAACAACTCCTCCGCTAATCCATTATTGAAATAGTCAACGATTTACATAGACTCGGACAGAGCCAGAATTATATCAGAATGTATTGTTTTGCCTCTCAATTTTGTAAACTAAAGTTATCTACCAGAACGGTTTTGCTTCAGAGCAGTTGCAGCTTTAGTGTTGGGCTCCTCTTTGCTTTGTGCATCATGAACAGAAGTGACAAAAGCCAGTGAATCATTGTTTATCTGTAAATTCCCGAAAGCAGACTCATTTCCTTCTCGATTATAAATTCTCCGCAGTGAAATGTGCGATCTGGAAGCCTTCAGACGCCTGCTGCAAAGTTTGTTTTGCTAAACAGCAGCGGCAGGCGAGCCAACACAGAGGTAAGTCTGCAGGATTTTGACAAAATATCCAATTGCAATTTGATTGGCATTTTTATTATCACAGTTGTGGCCAAAAGTTTACATAATGTTCAAAAACGGAGATCTGCTTTTGCAAATGAACTACATTGTATGTTTTTCATGCAACTGAGGGGGCGTGGGAAGATTTTTTTTTTTTTTTCATCAAAACGACCATTATTATTGTTTATTGTCCCAGCTCTAGTATTGTCAGCAAAATGTACATCTAAAACTGCTATTATAGAGGCAGTGTGTTAGCCACAGAGGGGAAGAGGAGGCTGGGGGTGTCAGGAACCAGACACAAGAACAGCTTGGTCTGAAAAACGGCTATATAATGGAGTACAGTTGGCGTCAGCGTCATTTTAACCACAGACAGACCTCTCTCTCCTTCTCCTTGAGCTCGGCCTCCGTCTCTTTCACTTTGTTGACGAACATTTGTCTCATTTCCTCCTCTTTGCGCTGCAGGTCGCCCAGAAACTCTTTCCTCTTGGCCTCGTACGTCTCCTGCAAACTGCACAGAGGGGATATGCCACAGCAACAGTGAGGAAAAGAACATTTGGTTGTGGTGAAATTAAATTAAACCTAATTTCTGTTCAGTGGCTGCACCTGAACGGCTGGCTGTCGGGGTCTGTGTCTTTGAAGCCCATCTCCTCCAGTTTGCAGCGCCTGTAGAGCTCGTAGTGTCGGGCGTGGGTCTGTTCCCTCAGATCCTCCATGTTCACCCGGATCAGCATCTCGCGCAGCTTCACAAAGTCACAGTGGCTCTCGTTCTCGACTGCACAAAAAAACAACACGGTACAAGAATGGTTAAAAGTCGTGTTGCCCGATGTTGCAGATGTCGAATTTTCATCAAAAAGGTGCACTGTGGAACTTTTTATATGAGAAAAAAAGATATTTGTGCGTATTTGACCTTATACTGGCCTAGTGGCTGTATGGGTGGATAAGGCCAGGATCTATTTTTTTAGGCTGACTGGTAGGTTTGTACTGCGTTGCCATGGAGAAAACCTACTAGAAACCTATAAGAATTGATCCTGGAGCATCAAAAAGGCAAATGTGAGGAAATATAGCCACTGGGTCACATAAAAGGTCAAATATGCACAAATAAAGGGGTTTTTTTGCAAATAAAATTCTACATTGCACCTTTAACAATTAGATTACATCATCAAATAATTCAGGATAAGCATCTTGCTGTATAGCATGAGAGAAGTAGCTTTTGTCTGGACACCAAAGGCACCCACCAAAGACACCCAATATCTATCAGAATAATGTACACTTAATAACTATGGATGACATGCCTATGGTCATAATGATGCGAAGATGGACTTGGTTAGGACATGTTCTAAGGAAGGATCCTGACTCTATCAATCAATCAATCAATCAATTTATTTTTGTAACACCCAATATCATAACAGAAGTCATCTCAAAGGTCGGTATGGACAAAAACAAATCAATATCAGACATCAAGAATGATCAAAAATAAATCCCACACGAATGAAATGTCACACACGAATGAAATGTCTCGACCAGATGTAATGTCCCGTGAATAAGTAAATCACTCTATCACCAAAACTGCCCTCTTCTGGACTCCTGAAGGCAAAAGGAAGAGAGGACGCCCCAAAACCACCTGGAGGCTGACAGTGGAAGCCGAGATGAAGGACAAAAACCTCACCTGGGGCCTTCTGCAGAACAAGGCTAAGGACAGGAGGAGATGGTGAGACTTTGTTGCTGCCCTACATACCCATGGTCTACCGGGCGGTAAGTAAGTAATAACTCTGTATCAGAGTGATCTAAACTAAATAACCTGTTCCATTTGCACTGCTCTAGTTGCACTTTGTGGTTATGGCCACACTCACATCTGCTGCTAATGTTCATCTGTAAATCCAGCCATTCACAGAGTTTTCTTTTTAAATTTGCTGTTTTTTTTTTTTTTATTATTATATTTTTGCATGCGCCCTTATAGGTATTATACTGATTTATCATTATTACTACTTTGTGTTACATGTTGCACAATTTGCAACAAAGAAAATTCTTACTTTTTTACTTTCATAATGATAATGGAAATAAAGTCTATTCTAATTCTAATATTGCACTAAGCAAAGGCATTTTGAACATTGTATGCAATTGCCTTGGAAAAATGATTGAAATCCTTTAATGAGGACCAATTGGAGGGTCGTGGTAAATCCAGCACCAAAAAAAAAATCACAATAATATGAAGTCATACACAAACAAACTGTTATAAGTAGGGATGTAACGATATCACAATCTCACGGTACGGTACGATATCGATATTTCTCTCACAGTACGATATTTATTGCGATATTGTGGAGAGGCTCACGGTATTGTAAAAAAGCTCACGATATTGTGTTTATGACGATAAAAAATTTTTTGTTGTTTTTTGACGGATATCTGTCCTTTTAATACCGTAGCACGACCACGACGATATCGAGGCACTTTTACTACCGCGATATCGCGATAGCGTCAATATCGTTACATCCCTAGTTATAAGGCTAAACAGCCCCCCCCACACACACACCTTACAGTAACTTGACAATACTTGTAAACTCTTTCATAACTTTGCTTTTTTAAGTTTTAGAAAGAAATAATGTAATAAAAATTGTTTTACAGAGATCATTCTCACATGAGTTTTATCTCACATATTTCATTATTCCTTAACCTTTCAGAACAAAAGCTGGTTTTGAGGTGGCGAAGAAGACAGAACACTGTGCAACAATGTGACTGGCTCGCACATACAAAGTCCAGGATCGTGATGTCATATCGTGAAGCATTATGGGAATTGCACAGGGCTTTTTCCATAATAAACTAATGGAGGTTTTAAAAGGTAAAACACTTGAGTTATCGTTCACATAAAAGCATTTGGATGGAGTGTGTTAGATGTATTTACCAGCAGTGACTCAGCAGCTAATGGCTATTTCTGGCTAATGTTTGCTAGTACCCACAAACATGGCGGATTTCAATGGTAACAGTGAGCTTATAACATTCCATCCCAAACTCTATTGCATGTTTTTTATCAATATTAAGATTTTTCCATCACAACTAAAAGCCAGTCCATTTCGTCAAATCCAACTCCACCAAGTGTAGTCTTTTTAACTGAACTTGCCGCTTAGTTAATATTCTCAGCCTGTCTGTGAGAAGAGCTGTCTTTTTCATTGTCGTCTCTCGTCACTCCATCTGTGCGTCCCCCTCAGCCTCCCTCCCTCCCTCTGACGCAGGAAATCAAACCATCGAATCCACACCAGGAATGTGAAAACTCCAATTCTTTTCACACCCAGTAAGTCACTTCTACTTCCTGTCCGATCTCTCCAGAAGCCGCTGATATGACACGGGTGTTAAGTAAAGGGAGAAAAGAAACTCCCCCTTAATCTTCCTGGTTTTATGTCACGTTATCCTTACAGTGGAGTTAATCCAGTTTCGGCTTGAGGGGGAGGGACAGGAAATGTCTCGTGAATGGAGAGCAAAGAGACAAGGCAGAGCTACACGCTGCTGACGCCACTGGTCTGAATGGACTGAGATTGACTTCATTACAAAGGTATGAATAAGTCAAAAACAAAGGGACATTGTTGTATAAGAGAAACACAGAATAATATGTATATTATTTTTATGATAACAATAATGCATTAGTTTTATATAGTGTTTTCCCGGGATATTAACTGATTGTAAAATTTGAAGCCTTATTAATTTACTCTCCATACTTTGTGGTGGTAAGCTATTTTTATAGTCATAGCTCACACACCAAATTTTTACCCACCATCAGGGTTTGTGGGCGACCGTTCAAACCACTAAGCCAATGTTGGCCTATTGCAAGAGAGGAATAACCAAACGTAGTGTATTAGCAATGTCAACTACCAAACACTCCGACTCGTTCAGATATTAGTTAATAAGACGAAGCTACTCATAGTCAGCAGATAAATTATTCATTGCTAAACAGATATCAGGTTAGATCTCTGAATTTTCAGTAAATGTATCTTTTATGTAGGTTTGGCGGTTTCCTGGTGAAAAAAAGTATATTTAAGTGCATTATTATATTGCCGGGCCAGCCAGACTACATGCTTTACAAGACAGTACAGTCTGGGTGTCATCTCTGTGAGTTCAGAAGGGAGTGATTGACAGACAAAGGCATGGTTGGACCAACATTGCGGCTTAACGTGTGCAACAACATTGAATTTAACAAGAAATATCACACTGAAAGTTCTCTTCTGCCAAATCAACAGGCCATCTACTAAACTATTTTAATAAGAAGTCTGTTCAGAATGATACCCGATTCGAGTGTTCAGGCTTTGCAGCCTCAGGCGATGCAGAGTTTACAAACTCTGCATCTGTGATTGGCCCGTTGTTCGCAAAATCGGCACATGGCAGTCCAGGCTAATTATTATAACTGTAATATAATATTTTTCACAACTATTTCAATTGCATATTAGAGTAGAAGATCATTTATTGTCCTGGAAATGTGTTTGCAGTGAGTAAAAAACATCCTCAAGACCAACATAGTATACGACACACAAGTCTGAACTGATAAAAAAATGTTTAGTATTATTAAGTAGTTGTTTTTTCTACCAGGGTTACGAGTAAACTATTATTTGCTGAGTCCATTTTGTCCCTGCAATATAAAAGTCTTAGCAGCTTCTGAAAGACTAAAATGATCCACTACAAGAAGCTAATTTTGCATCTGGAAACACAGTGTGGTTGAGGCTCCAGTGTGGATTAGAGTCTGTTGCACGTGCCCAGCGACACACGTGGCAAAGCTGCTGTCACATTACCGTCTGCTCCGAACCGCAGGCGGCCGCTGTGAATAACCGTAAGACATTTACTCTAGAGCCGTTTCTTCAAATGCCACCACAAGCTGTGCACTCCGCAGATATAAAGCTGGGGCAATTAGTCAAAAAGGCCAACTAACACGGCATTGCACATCTACGAGAGCTGCAATGGAGATGAAAAACACTGTATTGTGCGTCGAACGGCCCCTGCACATGTTCATGTCTCGTAAATGTACAGACCTCGCTAAGAAGCTGGTTGACCGCATCATTAGTGGGGAAAAAAAGCTGCTCACTGATCAAACTTACAGAAATGGCCTGTTCTTTTTGACAGTTTGCCCGCACTGGACCCCTGCTGAGAAATGATCAGCGCCTGATCCACTCACAGACTGGAGAAATCCCAGCTCCTCATACTTTCAAAATATTATGTAATGGCTTAAGCTGAATCTACGGAAAGCAGTGTTAGTTCAGTTGACTAAAATTCTGTCATAATATTAGTCAGAGTAATATTTTTGCTGACTGAAACTTAAAAGTAGTTAATGAGACTAGAACGATGACTAAAATCTTGTTTGAATACAAATGTAAAGTTGATGACTAGATTAACTTTGGATTTAGTCGACTAAATTTACTGGGAATTTTCATCCACTAAATTAGACCAAAACTAAAATGTATTTTTAGATATTTTTTGAATCGCATTAATGTAAAATAATTTGCGAAATTTTGTGTTTTCTGTGGTAAGGAGAGTCAAATGTGTTAGCAATTGTGTAAAATTGGTTTTCAACTGGTTCTGCTCCAGGGACCCCCATTCAGACCAAGCAGTAGTACATTCCATCACAGCGGCCTTTATGACACTCCAGGATCAATTGTTTTTAGGATTTCGTTCCAGGAACACTAAAAACATTTGATCCTGGAGCGTCATAGAGGCCGCTGTGATATAAAGTAAAGGTGTCATGCTGCACCCATACAGCCACTGGGCCCCTCAAAGGTCAAATATGCACTAATATCAAGGGTGTCCCCCCCCCCCCACATAAAGTTACATAATGCACCTTTAACAGAGTGGAACGAGTAACAGAATAATTAACTCAAATTAATGTATCGTTAAGGGGAGACACCCTTTCGCTGCTTACATCATCAGTGACATCAGCTGGAGGCAGGAAGTGAGCAAGAGAAATAAGATTAAACTAAAACTAGAGATTATAAGTGTAAAACTACAACTAAAAAACGTTGTCCTGTTGTGGCTTAATGAGCAAGAACAAGAGGAATGACATTTGAGATGATAAAATAAGGTTTTATCTGATATTTCCAACAACAGTTAGGCATTTGTTTATCGTTACTATGACAAGCTTCCCGCCTCCAGGCAAGCCGCAAATGTTTACAAACAATGAAAGGGTCTATAGGGAAAAATCAATTTTTCCGTGCTCTCTTACCATATAAACTTTCACCTGGAAACAAATACACGCCCCAATCTTTACAAAAGGAGTGTAACTATTTTCTCCAGGAACTATATGGGAAATCATCACTTCAATCACCATTTTTCTCACATTGTGGCAACAACATGTCCACTTTAGTAGCTCCTACAGACTCCAAACTTTACAGTCTTGGACTTAACAATATTCTCAAGGTTTGATCAGAGGGATTTTTCAATATTTCATTCTTAGCCTGATTTATCGATTTTTCAACCCCCCCCCCCCAAAAAAAATGGAATTTTGAATTTTTACACCAATAACAAAAAAATATCCAAAATCTCTGAACAAATCTTTGTAACTAATATATAAACAAAATAAAACCATAAATTTAAACCTGGCTCTATTCATTATTCAGATTTTATCGCCAAAACTATAGGCAATTTTGGCAATTTTTATGCATAAAATACCCAACTTTTATATGAAAACATAAAATGACAGAAAACGTCCAATACATTTTCTTCTCATATTTATGTATGTATATACAGCAAAAGTTTCAAATTCATATTAATCAATTTACATGTTTTCCCTATTCACCTGCAGGGTAAATAACTAAATGAAATGATGAATGAGCGTCTCAGCTAAATTCAAAATAATGTTAAATCAGAAGAAATAAAATGAAAAAATTAAGATGAAGTAGGACTAGTCTTAAAAAGTCCCTCCGACTACTATCACCCTCCGACTACTATAACCCACAACTACCATAAACAACACAATCCCCACTACACACAGGCCTCATTCAGCCCAGTCTCTTTGTCCCGCACAGTCCCCGCTCTGTTCCTCTCGCCACAGTTTTCCAAAGGCCGTGTAAAGGTTAGGTGCCCGAGTCCGAAAAGACCATACGACTCTTGGCATCGACAAACTGCTTTCCATTAGCACAGAGGCCCTTTTCAGCCCGAGCCGTGTCACTAAACAGGAGCATCTCTGTCCTCCATGTTTGATCTACAGCGCAGACAGACAAGAAAAATGCAGCAATAAATCCCTAAAGACTGGAATATAAGTATCATTTTACTTCTGTTAACGGTATAATTTCACACCATCAAGTCACGTCGGATGAATCTTTTCACTAATCCTTGACTATCTATGCAGTGTAATGAAAAAACGTTGGCTGCGCCTCAAAGAAAACAGATAAATCCAATGAAAAGGCTAAAAACACAAACTCAACAAAAGGAGTTTTTCTTGGCTCTGACCAAATCGTTAGAATCAATGGTTGAACGGGACACTCCAGGCCAAAACAAGCCATTTCTGCAACTTATCGGAAAGGACTGGAACAAAAGGACATTTCTCCAACAATGAATAGACAAGAATTCTCAATCATCCAGGTACATTTTAATTATAATGTTGATAAATCAATCATCTGGATCTTCATGTTTGGAAAGGGTAACATTGGAGCAAACCTACGCAGACTCTGGGAGAACATGCAAACTCTACACAGAAAGGCCCAGTCCGGCCCGGGAATCGAACCCGGGACCTTATTACTGTGAAGCTCGAGTACAAACTGCTGTGCCACCGTGCCGCCCAATGATATGTAGGCACTCAGGAGGAGCTTTGGGAAAACAGGCGCTTCTCATGAGCTGCTGCTGCGGTGCTAAAGATAGTCACCAGGGAAAGATTCAAAAGATCACTCAAACATGATTGAGAGGCTCGAAACACAATTCCAGTGACGTTTTGGTTAGGGAACTACATTGTAACAGGCTTAAAACCTGTAAAAAGTTTTATTAAAGATTGTCCCTTTAACATTAACTACAAATAACTAACTTACAAACTGGCAGCAGACAAGCTAATTTCTCTGGACTTTATCTCGGCTGGAGACACTAATGTGTGGATTTACTGTCTTTGAGTGACTGATGAGGCCCAAATGACTGTGTCCCCGAGGAGACCTTTTTATAAATAGCCAGAGCCGAGCGTCCTGTGAGGGTTTAGGAATGAGACACTGGTCAAGTTAGGCCAGAGGAGTCGAGGAAAGGAAGGAAAGAGAGGAAGGGAGGAGACTGTCGCCTATTACTCCCATGTGAGATGCGTCATTCTCACAACGATCCTTGAATATTCAACTATGCGGTGTAAATTCACATGCATTTAGTTTGGGAGTATGATGGTGGTCAATAGACATTTAGACTAGAGCAGAGGAGACAAGGATAGGAGGCAAGGAAGGACACATCACCCCATTACTCCCATGTAAGACTCACTACTGTTACGACACGCCTCCGTTTGACTTCATTGAATTAGTGGGTTTCGTCCCATGCCAAAAAAAACAAGCAGCGACAACTTTCTCACACTGCCACCAAATGTCCCGCTGGGTCATGCAAAGCTACTCCGAAAGGATTACGCTCTGCTGCCTTTGGTGGGCGCGAGGGAGAAACCAAACATTACAAGCGCTAGGGCGATTGTGCAAAGTCGTCTCCGCCGTCCGCCCTTCGTTTCTCGGTGTCACTCTGCGTTAAGTCAAGAGTCGCAGCTGCACGAGCCACAACGCATTATGAGAAACAGGAGGGTATAAATAACCGGACAAACTGCAGTGAGCTGTCAGGGCCCCGAGCAGGAAATGGACATTAGGGACACTCATGCGGACAATTTCAGCATTAAGATATATTAGTCACTTTTTATAGAGAGATAAATTACACTGCCTGGAAAAATGTTAATATATTGGTCATTTTTTTTATATTGAGAAAAATCACACAGCTAGGCCAAAAAAAGGTATTTTTTTCAGCAAGATCTTGAATTGATGATGGGAAGGTGGACCACTACGCGAAACCGTCTCCGGCACATCCCAAGAAATGTGAAAATAATATTTTTCCAGTTCTAGAATACGCCAATCCCCAGAAATAAACATCAACTGTCACGATCTCAATCACCAGGACGGTTTGGCGCTCAAAGTGAGCCCATTGCAGAACCATCAACTTGCCTGCATGCCATTAGCTGAAAGTGAAAGCTTGTTTTCATCATTTTAGAAGGAGTCGTTCCCACTACCGTCTAAAGGGGGAGCTCCAGGCCAATTCAAATTCCTGACCAGCCCAGTCATTGTGTATGAAATGTGAAAAAGTTCAGGGGTGCCAACACTTTCGTCCATGTCTAATCTAGTCAAAACTGCTCTGAACAGGACTAATATTCTCAAATCAAATCATTTATACTCATGCTTCATTTTTAGTTTTGTTGTACAACTATGAAACAGAACAATAATGGTAATTTAGTCAGTAAAATACCGTTTCTTTCAGTGTTTTTATCATTTATTTGAGCTGAAACACACTTTCTTTAGTGCAGTCTCACGGCCCAGGCATCAAAATTTGCTTTGTAATTACAGTCCTTTATTTACATAGACATTTAGAATTTTTAAAAAAGTAATATTGCTGAGGTTTGGAGAATGCGTCCACTTTAATTGTGTATATCTTCCTGCTGAAAATGCCTTTACAACACTGTTCGGGGACTGTTCCCGCATTTACAGTGTGCCATTATTCTTAGCCACATGGGAAATAAGTTCACTAGATTTAATCAGAATACTCCACATCTGACCTTCAATATTAAACGGTAACTCAGCGTTTTCTGGCGACGAACCTCTGATCATTTCGTACGGAGTTATGTAAATGTGTACAATGACACTTCGCGAAACAAGCTGACACAGAAAAATCAGGGTTTCGGGCTTGAAAGAGAGGCAAACTGCTCATGTGCGAAGGACAGAAACTGGTGAAAAAGCCACTGGTGACGCACAGGAAGTGGCTGAATCACACTGGAGCTGACTTGTATAACACTATTCCTACAGTTCAAAGTCATGTGAGAGCAGACAGCCTCCCAACAACCCGATCTGATATGGGTGAAATAGTATAAGCCACGCTCGATGTTGAAGTTTATATAAGCAATATACGGAAATATAAGATGGAACTCACATTGCAGATGGTGAGAACACTGATATAATACAGAGAAAACCACTATCTCAAAAGCCATACAGGGTATTTAGGAGTAATGAGCTGAGGAATAAAAACAGTGACAAATTCATATTAAATTTGCAGCTTAATCAATACATTTACTAACCAAATGATGTCAGCTCTTTAGGGGTTTCGTTTGGTTTGAAGTGGCTCTTTGGATGTTTAATGTTAACTATGGTGTAATAAAATAAATATAGCCTTGAAGGGTTATGTAATGTTGAAAGGATATACCGATTATACATATCATCACTCTTTATGTTTTTAGCTCTTTCTCTTTTACATTTTTTAAATATTATACAGTAATACCTAATAAATAGAGCCGGTATATAGTTTTGTGATTTATTCGGATTCCCATTTGCTTTGATACAACTATTGAAGGCTCCATATAGCAATACTTAAAATGACAAACAGCATATTAATGTGACTGAGATGCCGGTACGTGAATATTTTCACAGTCTGAGCAATAAGTGGTCAAGAATTCTTCCAGGACAGGAGAGGGCAGCACTGCAGGCCTGGTGCCCAACATCATCAGATTTTACATTTGGTTCATATATGTACTTACAATACAAAATATTTGCCAATCATCCTCTCCTATGTACAGTATCATAGTACTGTATATTATTATGTGTACATATCTTAATAAAAAGTCAATAAAATATAATAAAGACTATGCCACAGCAACCAGATTTCCAGACTTCCATTGTATTATGCAGAAGCCTGTGACAGAAATCATAGACATGTATTGTTCTAAATGCTAAGATGTTATACTGCCTACGCTGCAACAATAGCCAACCTTAAAAATAGAACTGAGCAACAACAACAAAAAGAACTTTCAAGTTTATATCTGTAGTAAATTACATGAATTGCCCATGACACATAAAGGTGCAGCTTATAAGAGTCTTTTTACGAATATTAAAACAAAATCGAACATAATCTAACATTAGTCCCGCAATGAGAAGTCATATGATACCGCACAGACTCGCACTTCCCGGTCTATAATGTCTGAAACCATTTTAGGAGTAGACACTAAATATGATCTGACCTTTTAATGTTACAACAACTGCAGAGTAATGGAGGCTGCTGTACTGTGTATAGTCCATAGTCTTACCTTGCACCACGCCCCAGGGGTACTGTCTGGCCCGCACCGTTTTGTTCCCCACTTTGACCTCCTCGACGCTCCCCACCACAGCAAACGGCAGATGGGCCTTGGGGAAAGAGAGGGGGGAAACTAAACTCCAGGTTAAAAAAGTGCTAGGGCATTCTAGAGCTTTAGGGCCGAGCAATTGGAAGAACAACGTTTGGTGAATATTGGGCAGTGTTAACGGATAAAGAGTTGTATGATGCAGAGTGAGAACACGCTCAGTTTTCAGTCTTTGTGTAATTATTACTTAGTTTGATGGATAATATTTGTGGAAAGTCTTAATCAGTGAAGTTAATATATAGAAGAAAAGTTTGTGGAAAAGTTATGGTTGGCACGGCAGCAGTTATGTTGTTTACCTCTACGTCACTTCCTGTGTCCATGTCCAATCAGGAAGTGAAAAACAAAACATTGCAAAAATTGTTAAACCAGGTAAAACTAGGTATATAATTAGCTAAATATTAAGTATAATTGTGTGAAATATGTTTTAGTGACATTTTTCGTCTAATAAGTCATGGATTTTAAATGCTACCCAGAGCAGCACACATCATAACACATTAAAAAACAAAGAGTTGAGAACGGGCTAAATAAATGACCGACTCAGCTCTATTGAATGGCTCTTCAACGTGAACTGGATCTCAGCAGTGAATAGAGTCAGATGATCAAGTTTCCTTTCCTAGTCTTTTCAACCTTGCCTAATTCAAATCAAGGGTAAATTTACTTCTTTATTGAACTTTACATATTCTAAATGTGTATTATTTATTTTCTAATAGTCATTAAAAACTCTAGTCTCTCAAAAGGACTAGTGAGGACTTTTTAAATTGATTTCAGTTTTATGCTTATTCAATTCTTTCATCAACAATAATCAAAGGGTAAAACCGTAGTTTGCCTCAAAATATTCAATTGCGACTTGTCATCCAAGAGAAATGGTGGATCCCGACACCGTACCAGCATCTTTCTGCAGCAGACCACCCAGAGTACAGCCATGTTGACACGAAAAACCCAGCCATTTTAACTTCTACAGTGGCTCAGAGTAAACCTCATCGTTACTGCTCCGTGCGGTGTGTTTTGGCGCCTGGTTAAGATCGACAGAGTGTGAAGCATCATGGGAAAAAAACATGCCCCTCACTCAACCTCAAAAATTAGGAGGCGAGTTGGGACCAGCTGGCGGAGGGAGCTGGTGAGAGCGCAGTGTGGGCGCTGACGTCAAAACGGCTATGAATAGACGGGACGCTGTACGAGGAGCGAAGGAGGGAAAGGAGCGGTTTGAAAAGTGCTTTGTACATTTGAGTGGATGGGTGTCAAAACATTTAGGACAATAAACAGTAAAAAAAAATATCTAAATAGTCTGAATTTCCAATGTATCAGTCTTAATTCTTCAAGTGATGTGATTGAGATAACATTTCAAGATTCAGACCTGATTTTTAAACATTTCCCTTTTTTTCTCCTTTCAGATTTTGGGACAGTTTGACATAGCATTTTTCACCTGGAAACACATAAATGACCTAGGCCTTGTCTGCATGAAGCAGGGTATCTCATAAAACAAAGGTATTTATCTATGATTTGGCCTGTCATCCACATTAAAGCAGAGGTTTCTGCCAAAAAAACTCTAAAAACTCCGACCAAGGTGAAGATTTGTGAAAACTCTGTTTATGCGTTTGTGTGTGGTCATAAGCAACCGGCGTTTTAGGTGGCTAAACTTCACTGCCTGCGCCAAAATATAAGGTCACGCATGTGACGTCAGCGTTTACATTCAGAGCAGAGGCACCATGGACACCCTCAAAACTGTGTTCGTTTTAACGATAGTTCAAGCACTTCCCGGAGGAATGGCGTGAGAATATTCGAATGTCACGATCCTCGCTCCTATCCTGGCCCCCCTCGAAGATGCTACACACATCGAGGGGCAGTCTATAATGCGATCACCGGTCAGTGTGGTGGAAAAAGTAGCTCTAACGCTGTACTGCTTAACTGACGAGGTAAGTGTTGACAAGAGACGGAAGTTTACTCTGATTGGATAGAATCTGGGGAACAGTCTATCAGTTCTCACATTATATATATATATATATATTACAGTGAAGAAAGTAAGTATTTGAACATCCTGCTATTTTGCAAGTTCTCCCACTTAGAAATCATGGAGGGGTCTGAAATTTTCATGGTAGGTGCATGTCCACTGTGTGAGAGATAATCTAAAAAGAAAAATCCAGAAATCACAATCTATGATTTTTTAACAATTTATTCATATGATACAGCTGAAAAGAAGTATTTGAACACCTGTCTATCAGCTAGAATTCTGACCCTCAAAGACCTGTTATTCTGCTTTTAAATAGTCCAACTACACTCTGCTCATGATTCTAATTTAGTAGCACCTGTTTGAGGTTCTTTCATAAAGACACCTGTGAACCCCACAATCAGTCAAAGGTCTAACTACCA